>JACYXH010000216.1:6610000-6612500 GCA_026745465.1 Lota lota | reverse complement strand
TAAATGCAGTAATAAGCATTATTATATAGCATTCGAATGGGGCTTAGGGTTAAGGTTAAGAATATGATTGGTGAACCATTACCCTATTAAGTAATGTATAAATCAATTCCTTAGTTAACATGAACACCATTACCTTAGTAAACAAGAACACAATTCGTAAATATGAGCACCATTAGTAAATTATTACTCTCTCGCCCCTCTGTATCTTTATCTGTAGCTAATTCTGCCACAATTGTATAGACATATTTTTTCAATCTTATTTACCATTTAACATTTCATTTAAACCTGCACTATGTACATTTTCCCATTAGCACTCTCTAGCGGCTTGAGTTGTAGCTACAGTTACAGCTATATCATTTTCAGATGACAGTTACGGTTATATGTGGCAAAAGTAGAATGGAATAAAATTATTTATAGAGAATTTATGTATAGAGAAATGCCCTGGACAGATTGACTCGTGGATGGGCCCATTTTCTTCTTGAGACTTGGCTTAAGTAAATGGCTTCAGTGGAAAAGTAACATAGTGCAAGTTTAACATTTGGACATATTTATGTCAATATGCATTAAGAGTAACACTTTGCAATAAGGGTATAATATTTAACCATTAATTAACATAAGTGAATGCAGTAATTACGAACTAACGTTTGAACCAACGATTAACTAACAGTTAATAACAGTTAACTAATGGTCTAGTAAGAATTCACTAATTCACTAATTCACTTTGAAATAATGTTCATATTAACTAAGGTAATGGTGTTTATGTTAACTAATGTATTAACTTATACATTATTTAATAGGGTTAGGGTTAAACCTAACCCTATTAAAAATTTTTATTCAGTTCAGTGACTTTGTGGGTGTGCTTGTGTGGGTGTGTGATAAAGGACATAAATTATTTTTGACAAACACATTGGTATGCCATAGTTTTCTTGCAGCCACAGAGACCACCTATGTGTGTCATGCTGTATATTTGTTTGTGTTTTATTAGGGTGTTTCCGTGTGTTTGTGCGTGCATAAGTGTGTGGTTGCAAATGTGTGTGTTCATGCCTACCTGCGTGCATGCCTAAGTGTGTGCATGTGTATGTGTGTGTGTGTGTGTGTGTGTGTGTGTGTGTGTGTGTGTGTGTGGGTGTGGGCGTGAGTGGGTGTGTAACTGGCTGTATAATGCTGACAGGCAGAATGAGAGCAGAGGGAGGCTCAGAAAGGGGGATAGAAGGAAAGAGGGAGAGAGGGAGAGGGAGAGAGAAAGAGAGCAAGTGATGATGCAAGGAGGCTGAGCTCTCTGTCAGTCAACATGGGAACCTTATCATTAGAATGAGAGTGAGAGGAAGGAAAGAGAGGAAGAAAAGAGAGGAGGGAGAGAAGAATAAAAAAGAAGGGGGAATTAGAGTGTCTACAGCAGCGTTTTCTGTGTGTGTGTTTGTGTGTGTGCGTGCACGGTCGTGCGTGCATGTGTGTGTGTGTGTGTGTGGGTGTGCATGTGTGTTTGTGTGTGCGTGTGTGTGTTTGGGTGTGTGTATTTAGGGATAAAATATCATATTGGCCTATATGTAGTGGATCTATGGCGTTGTTAAGCAACCTCTGTGTGCATCTCTCAGCAGATGCAGATGAATGTGGTCTGCGTTAATGAGGCTACAATGGCCTTGTTAGTGTGTGGTGTTACATGGCGTTTGGCCTTATGATCATTCACAACAATAAAATATAACGGTTTGAAAGATGGCCACTCTCCGGGAAAAAGCCAATGAAAGAGAGACTAGGATAGAGAGGGAGAGAGAGAGAGAGAGAGGGAGCTAGAGAGAGAGAGAGAGGAGAATATACGTGCAAATGTATGTGTGGTGTACCTAACTAGTGGAGTAAACTGCAAAACACAATTGTAGTGCCAGGGGCTATATAAAAGTTAAATTGTAAATGTTTGAATATTTAAAATGTTTAAATGTAATGAATTAAAATGATTTTTGCGTTTACATTTCTGTTTGTGATCTTGGCCGCATTGAAAATGTGTCTTGGAGACATAAATAAAGAAGAAATGAAAAGTGTACATGTGAGAGAGAGAACGAGAGAGATCGAGAGAGAGTAAGCGAGAGAGAGAGAGAGAGAGAGAGAGAGAGATGCAGAGAGCAATGGGGGTAGAGCTACCCAGCAGGATGATAAAGGAGTGTTAATAAGTGAGCGAACGTGAACCTTTGATGAATGGATCAGAGAACCCCTTACACATATCAGCACTTTCCCTTAAAGCCACCACGTACCGTTTTAACAACTGTATTCTCACACACACACACACGTACACACACACACACACACACACACACATACACACACACACACACACACAGACACACAGAAAGATAATGCTCTTCCTCCTTTGACAGATTCATCAGACCATGTGTCCATCAAACTCTTTCCATATGTCATACCCTTCCTAGCCTCACCTCTCTCTCTCTCTCTCTCTCTCTCTCTCTCTCTCTCTCAATCTCTCTCTCTCTCTCTCTCTCTCTCTCTCTCT
>JACYXH010000216.1:6595000-6605000 GCA_026745465.1 Lota lota | reverse complement strand
TTCAGTTAATTATTTGCAGTAAAATATAATTGGCACCTACAAATAGCATTCTTCTCTGTTTTAGTGTAAAACCAACTAATTATTTCAAACGCACACCGAGTATGAATTGTTGGATATATCATATAATTGTGATTATGTAATTTGTCACATCATGTAAACATGTGTAAACAACAAACCACATAATTTGTATGCATTGCTGAATACATCACCTACTCCCCACAATGAATGCTTCTGTCAACAATTATGGAGGGTGTGCTGACCGAAGGCAAGTAAACGTAGCATCCACAGCATTTTTACCAATCTCCATAAAGCCAAGTAGAACATGGCATTTTTTTTGCCAAGTTGTTTCGAACTATATGTCGTTTAACAATTACCGACAGCATGGCTGTGCATTCCAGGAGACAAGGTCTGTAAGAGATAGCCAAGTCAAATGGCTTCTGTGAGCAACATCAGCATCACAGTTTGAGCTGGCTCAAAACCAATCCTTATAATAAACTCAGAATGATTGCTGGGGTGCTCTCGAAGCACTCTAAGCCATCTGGTGCGATGAAAGACGCTCCCCGTACACCGCGCAAGAGGGGACACTGGAAGTAAACGCAATTCTTCACACACTGACATTTTTGTCATTTTCATTTTATTATTTCACTTTCTTCCTCCATCCTCTCATTGCGATCTGCCTGTGCCTCAACATAGCACGAGCGAATAAGCTTGTCGAGCAGCGTTTTGAAGTGGCACTCTACCGTACGCAACGCAGAGTAAGTACTAACATGAAGCACATTTTGTCCGTAAGCTCCCCATTCAGAGCCTAGTGACCGACACACTCATTCTCAGTAAGCCAAACACCATTTCACAGGAATCCAGAGAAACCATGGAAACCCAGAGGCCTTGGGGTTTATGAGTAGGGTCGATGGAGTGGATGAAAAAAAAATAAAAAGAAGAAGAAAAAAAATGTAGAAGGCTGGGCTGGAGCGAGAGGGACTGTTGATGAACCCACCATAACCGCCACACTTAGCAGGCTCTTAGTGTTTCTTGCTTCACTGGCTCCAGCTTGGTTCACAAAGTGTAAGCCAATGAGAATTCACAGTGTGCAATGAGCACAGGTTTTTTTCTTTTTCTTTTTTACACACTTATGGTTGGTTGGTGGGTGGGTGTTCTCCCTCGCCTCTCTGCCTCTAAACCTAATTTCCTTTTTGTCTTGACCCGTGACTCTCTGACTGTTGTTCTCTCTCTCTCTCTCTCTCACTCTCTTTCTCTCTCTTTCTTCCTTTGTATGGGAAGGTCAGCGTGAGTCAGCGGTCTAGCTCGCCCAGAAGGAAGGGCAATCAGGGCGAGGCAGGGGCAGGTTGGGATGTGAATGTGATGTAAGGATGGCCGATGCACTTTGATGTCATGCGGTAATAATAATTGCACAACATTTCGTGTTCACGTGAAATTTTGACACGGTTGTTATCTAACCAAGTGGAATTAACATTGCACGTTGGTAACTTTGCAACCATGTCAATTGATTTTAGTTTTAGATAATAGACAGGCTTTTAATTAATTTGCTTTTGTTTTCAATGTCATGTAAAACTGATGATTATGTCTAAAATAATATAGTTCCTGAACTAAAAATGAACTATATTGTTACCAAGCAACGTCATTCACCATAGTCTAAAAATGTAACACCATTCTAAGTTAATTTAATGATCGGTATGACATATCACAATTTATTGTCATTACTAGTACATACGTTTAGGTGATGGTGAAACAATGTCACATGATTATTTGCAGGTGCACTAGAAGTGTCTGATTTGGGCATTATGAATAACAGGGCTCCATAAAATATACTATAGGCCTATGATTTAGGTGTAAATTGTATTCAAGTGAATATTTAGATTCATCTTCCTCTGTTGTCCAAGCTCATCCCATCCACCTGATAAATCAATATGGACAACTCCTCAAGTCCTTCAATTTCCTTCAGCCAACATTTAATTTGCAGAGATTAAAAAATGTATGCAATGACTCAGGTCTGGGTTTATTTTATATTTTATGATGAACTTGACTGTGGCTCGGCCAATAAGATATGAGGATTACACCTATCCCTTTTATAATGTAAATGTAATTTATTTTTATGTGAAATACATAGGATTACATCTAAGTCAAACAGCAATGTAATATAATTGTATTGACAGTTTAACATGAGACTGCCAATGAAACCATTGACTTTATGATTATATGTGTAAGAATCATCGTCATCTTCTCTTGCTTTCGTAGTTTGTTTGATTCATGGTTGTGCTGTGCACAAACCCATATACTGGCCTTAGGTTAGAACTAAGTACACACACACACACACACACACACACACACACACACACACACACACACACACACACACACACACACACCATCCCCTTACTTAGAGTTTTCTGATTAAATTAGTCATTGTAGCGATCCGGGATCTGTCGGGTTAAGTGACACTCGAACACTAGAAATTTGTCCAATAATATAAATTAGACTTGTCATATCTAACGTTTTTACTGTTTGTGTGGGAAGGCTAAATGTGTGTAGCTTCACACATCTGTATGTTGCAGCAAGGATGCTCAGGGCTTGTTCCCAGCGCACTATGTCCGTGGGGACTGAGCCTGCTCAGATGAAGTGGCTTTTCAGACATTCTCTGTGTGAGGGCAAATTAAAAATTCCAACATTTTATAGAAAATAAGAGATGGGAAAAAAACTGCTTTAGAGGTTTAAAGGAGAGAAATGTGGGATACCAGAACAGAAATAGGGCGAAACAACGTTGTTAGGATTTGGGTTATGGTGACATGTTCATGTGGGGTTGTGGAATTAACAGGTCACAAATGTCTTCCCTACATGTATTGGTATATCAGGGTGGCTGTTTGGAATTCTAATCTACACTACAAATAAATAACAGTACTTGGACAAACTGTATTACTGTGCTTCAGAATAGAGATGCTCGGAGCATGGCAGTATTGACTCTGTTTGATCTTGCTCCAATGTTTCACTGTATTAGCATGGGAGGGAGACCAAACATTAGATAAAATAAGCTGGTCTTTGTTATTTATTTCCATAGGCTTTTTGAAAATTGTTTTTGTATATGCACTGCATGCACACATCTAGGTATGAAGGACTTGATTGCCAAGCTGTGTATGGGTATGTGTGCGTAAATACGTGTGCATTTGGAATAAATGATTAGCATTAGGTCAAAGTAAAACCAGAACAAATGTAATAGTCAGTCTGGGGAAATTAATCATCCATATGCAGAAATACAACCACATTTACCATGACTAACTACTTAACTGCAAATAATAATTGATTATATATGATTTTATGTACCATGGACATGACTTCATCTCAACAATTAATCATCTGTCTGGACCGTCTGTGTTACTAGAGAGAACACATTACCCACACTGGGAAGAACCCAACGCAATGGTTTTGAGGATCTGAATCATCATTTTCCACCATCTTAGATTTAGAAGTATTTTTTTACAACTGCAATCAAACAAAATTATTATCACGTTTTAAACCATTTCTTACTAATGCCATCACATCATTATAATGGGTTATAACATAAAAGAATGATTTTGCGTAAATAAAATACAATAAAAAGATCTGTTTCGTGGTATTATCTCATTAAATAAGCAGTTAGGCGTTAGTGCTGAAAGATGAAACAAATTAGAAATAATGCATTTTCCAATTTCTCGTATAACCTAATCTCTTAACCTCAGTGGGCGCGAAAAGAGAAGAACACATTTCTAGATGAAAGTGTGACTGGGGAATAGCCCAGCCCTGTTCACCAATGCCTCTGCACACTGCAAGAGACTTCATTAACAGATATGGATCTTTCAGCTCAATGACTTATTCCTAACAAACCCTTAGCCCCTACCTCTCTAGACAGCTTGCTATGTACCCTTATCCCCTGTCTCTGTGTCATTTAGCAGATGCCATCAGGCAGGGAAACAGACGGACAATGTAGTGGCTAGGGGTGTACCACAAGCTAAATACCTTATTCAGAGGGGAGGCCCAGAAAGAACAACAAAGAAGAAACAAATACTTCCCAATTGTATGACGTACAATGCCTATGTCATCTGTTTTTAAAACAAGAAACACGAGTTCAAGGCAGGATGTCAACGAGAAAGTATTTTACGAATTCAAACTATAAACTAGAGGGTATTTTAGTCCTTAAAACAATAGTTACGTTTTATGTGGTTTTAGCCGAAGAATTCTGAAGAGCTAATCACTTGCTGTGCAGACTGTAGCAATTGTATTTTGTCAATGTGGTTTCAAAGGATTCCCCCATTCAGACGCAGGGTGTATTACAGCAGGCTTGTACCTCTAATTACTGTACCATTCCAACGGTATAAATGGTTTGCGAACTGAGCTTCTGGCAAAAGTCTCCCAATACAACCCCCTTCCCTCTCTCTGCTTCCATCTCTGCCCACTGGTTGTAATATTTATACAAGAAAGGACTTGGGCACACACACGCATGGCTAATGGCCTCTTAGATGTCTGAGGGTCAGGCAGTGGTGATATTGAGATCATGACAAGCACCAGAACTTGCGAAGGACACCCATGGTATCATAAACCAGCAGTTGCAAATTCAGTAGCAGCAGTGGAACAACTTCCTGAAAGGGAAAGTAACCCAGTAAAAGTGAGCTCCTTCTGCCATCAACACTGGCGGTTGCTTTGATAACGACCCATGCTGCATCCCCACTGGTCCATCTTCAGAGCTGAGAGGGAGACCACATCACATTCAATAAAGTACAATAGCAGGCGTCTGTTTGGTTTTCCTGGCGATATGTTGCATTAATGAATGTACACAAATGTCGGCTGTCTTCAGGCAGCGTTTTCCTTCACTTTTATACCTGCCATCAACGTTTCTTTTTCTAAGGCCAAGGGAATATGCCGCGGTGGGAACCAGTTTAAAACTGCACAGTCTCATGATCCACTGATGCTGTGCTGATAACCAGAACGTGTCTGATTTGTTTGTTTATATTTTGTTTATTTATGCATTTTCGGGAATGTATTTATTATTTTTGATGTTGCTGCAGTTGAATGAAAAAGGTGTCAAACAGATTTGTTTTGAATCATTGCACCGTAATATTATTCATTCCCCAATCTGATTGGGCAAAACAAAATGCTTTAACGGCACAACAAATCTAGCCAATTGCTTAACACATGAAATACTGTCTCGCTGCTTCCAGCCAGCTCTCTACACATTGCCTATATACACCAGAATTATCAATATGGTTGTAATTGCCTCTGTGTCCTAAAGTAGACATAATTGTAGCGCTCTTTGTGCAGCCCTATAACCTCATTGACGACCCACAGGCCTTGAATTGCATTTGATTGGTTGTCTGAAAACACAATGGCAATAGTGACTGGTCATCTAGGGTGCCACAGTATAAGGTCATACTTCTATAGGACTTCTGTTACCATAGAAACCAGATCTATTTATTTATGGTGCTGGCTGGCCTTTCCACTGCCAGCCGTCATAGTGATCTAGATTGACAGATTGACAACAACAGAAAGCTAACTTTGTTTTGCTTCCTCAATGTTGCCAAATGTCTGTAGGAGGAAGTAGTCTAGTTCTATTTAGTACTTCCTTTATCTTTATCCTTTTGAATTGTTCCTCAGTTCAACACATTTTCCATCTCACATCTAGTAATTGCTTGTATTTATTATCCCTAAATAATGAATATGTGTGAGTATTCATACCTAAGCATGAGCATATACTATGTGTAAAAGTATCCTCTTCCTGGTTACTGGGTTACAGACCTAAGGAGAGTTCAGGAAATCCACTTATTTGATCTGCATAGAGCACTACTGTGGAATATAATGCAGCATTGTACATCGGTCACTCAACGACCCATTCATTGATATATTAAGTAAAAGCACAGGAACATAAAACGCTGGCCATTGCTTAACATACAGTGTGTGTTTTATCTCTTCTCTCTTTTCATGACTAAACAGCTTAAACACTGAAATAAATATTTTTTATGGAAGAAAAAAATTGAAGATGAAAGTATCTCTGATTAGAGAAATACAAACCACAGGTTTATTTTATTTTGTATATCCTCCTTGATTTCCCCATAAAAATAGTGTTGCTTTAAAATAAACGAAGAAAAAGAAAAGAAAAAAACAAATATATGTTTCAATGTAGTCCATGGAAAAGCCCCAATATCAAACATTAATTTAGTTTTTTTCATTTTAATCCTTTCGGGTTTTCTCCAAAAGCAGAATGGCCAGCAAAGCCTTCTATTACTGCACCACAACTCTCCCCCTCTTTGAAAAAGTTGTATTGAATGAGCCCTTGTAGATACAAGTCAGGCAAATGCTGTAATGCATTACTAAATTAGCCCTAAACACTACACAAGCCATTATGAAGCATGTCACAGCCCAGGGTAACATAAAGAATACAGATTGCAACCAATGACAAAATAGTGATTGCTAAAAAAAACATCATTAGCTTATGCTTCATCGTTGCTAGTTGAATCTCTGGGAATCTTGTGCGCACACTAAACAAGTTCAGATACACTACGACTATGAAGCAGGCTCGCCAAAGAAAGGCCAGTTAGCTACAGCAAATTGAGGGTTAAACATTAGCTGCAGAAATTCACTGCAGTGGAAAAGCATTTGGCTGAAAGCTACTAAACAGCCAATCCTGTGCCACAAATCTGTGCCACTCCACTGCTGTCTTGGACAAATGTAATTAAAATTTTGCCTGGGTTTCTGAAATAATCGAAAATAATCTGAATTGCATATAATGTTTGGGACTGTATAGACTGAAGTATAACGTGGGGGCTCTGTTCAAAAACATGTGTATGGATTAAGAGTCCTTTTCTTTTTTTGCATTTTAAACAGCATGACCAGAACACAAAACAAAACTTATTCTAGACAGGACAACTTGGTTTTATCAATCACAAAAGCAATTTAATATATTTTCTTTCATTTTTTTTATAGAATCCATTGGTTTTTAGAAAATAGTTTAAATTGTCTTTTCTTTTCTAATATAATCTGCATCTCTTACCAATGCATTTAGAATTATATATATATATATGTGTATTTTTTTTCATATACATATACGTATGTATAGGCATATACAAGAAACAAACAAACCAAAAAAGTGTCTCTTTTTTGTACTTTTGTACAAAAGAAAGTTGCCATTATGTTCTTTGTGCATTCTATTGCATGGAGTAATGAACAGATACACGGGGAGGAGGCTCGGCACACAGTCACAGATAGAAGCCCTAACCCTCAGATTTGGGTCTCTTGGACCTTCTCCTTGCTGTGAGTGGTCTTAATGACATAGGACTCAGCTATGGTGCTGATGTGGCTGTGCTGTCTGACAGAGCGATGGAGAGAGTTACCTAAATTGTTCTGGGTCCAGTGGGCTCCATGGGGTCCGTAGGCCCCTCGGCGACAGGACGAAGAGGAGGAGGCCACGTACCCCGGCTTGAAGGTGTTACTGTTGTGTTCCACTAAGGTGGGCAGCACCAGCACTGTGTCATCCGAGCCACTAGACCCAGACGTGGGTGGGGGTACCGGTTGAACCTCCTCCTCCACCTGTATTATTTCTATGGTCCTGGCCGCAGCCACCGTGCTTCTCTGCTGATGCCGCTTCCGCAGCTTATAGAACGCAATCAACATGGCCGCCGCCAGCAGGGTGACGGCAACGAAGCAGCCGATGATGATTTTGGTGGTCTTCATCACCTCGTCCAGGCTAGCGGGTGGCCCGCTGGGGATCCTGGCCGTGGGTATGGCCACCTGCCTGGGGGTCTGTGTGTTCTGGAGCAACACGGTGGGGGTCGAGATGAAGACCGGCTGAAAGACCGAAGGGGAGGCGGGAACCGTGGGTTTGGGTTTTGGAGTCTCTTCCACCGTGGGCTCCACGACCTCCACCGTTACCGTGGTGAAGTAAGACAGGTTGGAGGTGTTGAGCTCGGCGTTGCTGACATTCAGGTAAGCCGAAGCGTTGGAATTTCCGGCCATGTTGGTGACCATGCAGGTGTAGACTCCCGTGTCTGACGGGAGAACATTTGAGAAGTTCAGGGTCCCGTCGTTAAGGACAGATATCCGCGGGTGGGCCGACCCGTGGGTCAACACGGTTCCGTTGGGGAGAAGCCACCGAACGGAGCTCATGGCAGCTGTACGACACTTGAGTTCTGCCACCCTCTCGGCTGATATATTCAGGTCTTTAGGAGCATCTAGTATGAAGGGCGCTGAACACTGGAACGTAGTCTGGTCCACCTCCACCAGGTACCGGCCTTTCATGTGAAGTGGGGTGTGGCAGCGTCCACAGCAGGTGGAGTTGGTGGGGATGTATTCTCTTAACCACCAGGAGAGCCACACCACATCGCAATCACAACGCCAAGGATTGTGGTGCAAGTGCAGCTCCACCAGATACTGCAGAGGGGTGAAGAGGTCATGAGGCAAAGAGGAGAGGTTATTGTGGGCTAAATTCAGCTCCACCAGGGCTGTGATGTCATCAAACGCATTTCTCTCGATGGCAGTTATAGCAGAGTTCATAATCCACAGTTTACGTAAAGACTTCAGCCCACGAAAGGCCCCGGGCCTAAGTTCAGGGAAAACATTCTCGGATATCTCTAGTTCCTCTAAGCCTATCAAAGGGGAGAGATAAGGAAACTCTCGGAGGTTACACATTCCCAGGTTGAGGTACTTCAGATTCTGAAGGCCCTCAAAGGCTCCGTCAGAGATGTACTCCAACTTCCGTAGTTCCCCAAGGTCCAGCCTCATGAGGGAGGGGACGCGGTTGAACGCGTACGATGGGATGCTCTCGATGGGGTTGTTCCTCAGCCACAGCTCCCTCAACTTGGACAGGTACTCAAAGGCTCCGCTGGGTATGACCGTCAGCCTGTTGTCAAACAGCTCCAAGGTGTTGAGGCTGGTCAGCCCATTGAAGGCCCCTACCTCAATCTGCCTGATGGCATTCCTACCGAGCTGCAACACCTCCAGGTGATGCAGGTGTCTGAATGTGTCCGCCTGGATGGTCTCTATGCTGTTCTCCATGAGGTTCAGGTACCGGGTGTTGGCTGGGATGTTGGGAGGCACCCTCAAAAGGCTTCGACGGGTACACACCACCTTACTGAGCTGGTTAGTACAGGAGCACACACCTGGGCAGTTCTGTGGGTTGGCCAAGCCCAGCGCAGGGCCCGAGGCCTGGCACACACTGAGAGCTGGCAACATGAGGGAGAGCACGGCAAGCAGGGCTGCGTTCCAGGTAGGCTGCAGAGTTACCCGGCCCAAAGGACTCATGGTGTGTGGGGCTCATTATTCTGCATGGTTTTGGGAGGTTACACACACCAAAGGATCCATCCTAGCCTGGCTGAAGCAGGGCAAGGATCCCAACTTCCATCGACAGTGCAGGGAGAAGCTACGCAGAAACAGAAGCAAAGGACAGAAGGAAGGGAAAAGAGAGAACATAGAAGAGAGAAGGAGAAAGATTAATGGGAGCGAAGAGGAAAACAAGTGCAGCAATAAAAAACATAGAACATAAATCATGTAGAAATCACCCACCTCATTAGTGTGAAAATGTGAACGTGGTCCTCCTCTGGAATGTTACAAAGACCACATTTGCGTGCGGTTCAATTATAATTCCAATTATTGACAGACAGGGGAAATCGATGTTTAATTTGTTTTCCCTCGCTGGAAAAGTGAGGTGGCCCTCTGTCAGCCAACAGTGCAAAATGGCTTCTGGTCGGGGGCACTGAGATCAGCATGTAAAGCCCTCAGAGGCTCAGGTAGAACAAGGAAGGCTAGGCAGGTGCCTGGCTTATATCTGCCCCTAGAAAATGCCTTCCTAACTGGCTCCAGAATCCAATCTGCCTCTCCGACAAGAATGTATCACAACGATCCATAATACCAAGAAGACAGTCTGACCGGGAGAAGAAGTGACTTTCAATAATTCAATAAAAATAAATCCTCACTTCTATCTGGTATCCAAGATGTATTTCACTGGGCTGTAGGTCCTCCGTCCATC
>JACYXH010000216.1:6457500-6590000 GCA_026745465.1 Lota lota | reverse complement strand
CCTGCACACCTGTGACAAAGCATGTGTGTAGCGGAGCTCATGAGCGATCCACAAAGCCCACAATAGGAAACATCTGCTCGCGGATGAGGTGTCACTGAGACGTCTATCCAGACGGCTATGTAATTACAGAACAGACTGCTTTGTCACAAGAACAGTTGGTATTTTTCCCCTAGAATTCTCGAAATGCTGGATGGACAGATATATTCAAGCTGAAATGAGAAGAAACACTTGCAGCTGGAAAAGATTTAGCCCGCACCTGCACTAAATAAAGAAATTGCCGATTGAATGCAAATGTGAATTCAGTGCTTGGGTTCAGTGGACCAGAGGTCACCTGTTTCTCTCTGGAGCCATCTTGGTGGCACTGCTGAGAGTACATTTTGTAACGAGAGCTAGTATGCATGGTTCAAGCTGTTCTAATGCTCCGCATTTGCAATATATAATATGTCCACGCATTGTTGAATTTGATATAGTATAAAGCGATGAGTTGTGCTGCGAATGACACTGTAGTCATAGCCTTCCCAGCTTCTGAATGTGTCATGCATCGTTCTGTTAACCACAAAGTATGACCAACAAATGTTTTTAATAATGCATCAATACTATAGATAATAATTAATAATTCATTGCATTTTTAGAGCGCTTTACAAAGTGAGTGTGTGTGTATGAGGGGGGTGAGGGGGGTGTGGGGGGGCATATGACACCTGGGTGATGGATGGCAGCCGGTTTGCACCAGAACTAGACACTGGCTGTCACAGTGGAGAAGTGAGGAATGCAAATTCAATGTGTCCAGATTGGTCTATCTGGAAATATATCCAGATAGAAGAATAAAATCGGGATGTATTAAAAAAGTTAAATAGGATGCTTAAGGTCTGGCAGCCGTGTGGTTTGAAGCGGTATAGGGGGGTACAATTGCTTTCTTTACATTCAGCTTCAGTCTATCTTATCCAACCCCAGCTCCTTTAGCACCACTACCCGCAACAGGCATCATTCTATCCCCCCCCCCCCCCCCCCCCCCCCCCCCCCCGCATAAATCTCCCTACCGTCTGGTGCCAGCCAGCCAATAGGCTTGATGTTTTTGGGGGCTGTCACTAGCTGAGTGGTTGGCTAGTGATTTGTCATTACTGAGTGGGTGTTAGACTGTTAGTCCAAATGAGCTCACAGAGTGGCATGGCGCAGGCAAACACATCGCATTCAGAATGTGCTTTCTAAAGCCTACCACAAAACAATGGCAGTGTGGAGATGGAGAGCGTGAAATGGGAGTTTGAGCATGGCAGGGTGGGGTACAGGTTAACCCTGCATCAGCATGGGGGGGGGGGGCTAATAGAGGTTTGTGGGCCATGAGGGGTAGGGCGAGTAGGGGAGTGGGGGCGAGGCATGCTGCAGAGGGCTGGGTCAATACTGAGCGAGTGACTAGCTGCACTACACAGCTGTGGGATGGGAGGGAAATTGAATGTTGCAGGAAGTGGAACGGTTGGCAAAAGGGAAAAGTGTTTGTGTGTGTGTATGTATGTGTGTGTGTGTGTGTGTGTGTGTGTGTGTGTGTGTGTGCATGTATCCATGTGCACATGCATGACTGCTTGTGTATCAGTTTGTGCGTGCGTGTGTGCATGCATGTGTGTTGGTGTTTGTGTGACCCAGTTTACTTGTGTGTGTGTGGGGCCGTCATTGAGGGCTGCAAGCTGTGAAGCTAGATAGCTCTGGGGCTCATGCCAGCCATCTATAGCATCACTTCACAGAGCTAGCGCTCCTAGATGGCTATAGATACACACATATCCGCCTACTTGTGCGCCGCCACCAAACCCGGTGGCCGTTACTGCTGACTAATGAGGTTTTAAACAGCAAGACCTCGGCTAGCAGCTGTGCCAAGTCAAGTATGAGGGCTAACAGCTTTAGCTAGGAAACCCTGTGGTCATGAACCATGCATAGATTCCATTCCCGTAAGCATTGAGACTTCAATCAAACTGAGGCCTTTGCACACCAAGGGGAAACCGTTGTGTGTAAATGTTTTCAGATTGCGGTCCTATTTTTTAGGAACTCCTAGCGTTCCAATCACTACAATCTGTCCCATTGACCATGTCAGGGACAGGGTGGGTTTGTAACTGTAGTTTGACTAATTCAATGTTTCAATTGATCAATCAATTGATCAATTGATAACATGACGTAATGACATGAACAATACAGAATACGATAGAATATCGTTTTACACCTTTTTAATTTGTTGCTGCTTTGGGTGTAGCCGTACAATTGTGTCATACTGTAATATTTGTCTCTGAAATGTTTACTTTCCATAACTTTAATTTATTCTGTGTATTTATTCAAGACTATTAAGCTATACTCTTGGGCTGTGTGTATTGCTAGTTAAACATTTGTTTTTTAACTGCAAGAGTCAATACTAACTAGCCACGCGGTTGCTAATCCAGGGGATAGTCATAAAATATCCCTGCTAACAATTTAATTTAATCTCGTTGTTCCACAGTCAGCGGGCTGAACGGGGGCTAATAGATTGCTCTAGCTTAGCAACGAGCTGGCTTCACAAAGCCCCGGATCCTATCTTTTATCTGCGCTGGCCCTTTTTTCTCCGCGCTCCCAAGCAGCGGCGTTTGTGTGCTTAGCGATACAGGTCGACAAAGTGCTGTGACCAGCAGTTGGCTGGTAAAATGGAGGAGACCATCGGTGGAGCCGGATCGATGCGGCCGGTATTCATTAACCCTCGCTCACAGCTTCCTTCCCCTCCCCAATCACAACCCTGCCATTTTAGTACGGCGCAGGGTGATTTATTAGCTGTCCTGTCTCCGTCAGCAGCCTCCGCCCACGGACTGACTGGGGTTGACTCACACCGGGGTGCACCTATGGCTTGTCAGGGATAGCGGATCACAAACGCATACACATATATATAGATATAGATACACACGATCCAATTGTTTCTATGGTCATCATTCTATGCTATCAAACTGTACGACAATAAACTATATACACCAAGTGTACACTATTAAATCACTGTTTGTGTTTTCAATAAATATGTTTTTTGAGATGTTCAAGAGGTACATAACTCCTCCCGACATGTTGTTATACTTTGTACTACTTCTATTCTGGATTCAACCCATGGCTGTCCTATCCTAATCCATCTTGTGTTGGGGAGTCCTTCTGGTTTACTGCTCTCTGAATGAAGAATGCAACTCAATGACAGCTACTATTGACTTGACCCCATCTGAGAACAGACACATCATTCGTCAGCATAGGAAACATTTCCCGGCACTGATTGGTCAGATTCTGGTCCTCTAATCTCACATCTGACCCCGAAGACAAACACAAATGAGAAACTTGCTGCTCTCTGGTGAAATGTTGTGAAAGAAAAACACTTAGCCAGCACACATTCTTCTGACAGAACAATTGCTTTTGCTTTGCTTTGAAGTATTCCATACTCCAGATTTATCGGGCGAATGTTTGGTAATGGTTTTTCCAATTCACTTTTTTTGGATGCACTATTGTTCTCATTTCTTTCAATGAATAATATCTGAACAGCCTCTAATAGATCTTGTTGGAGAGCCTTAAAGAAAATATAAATTACGTGAAAGACTTTCGCTACACGATGTGGACAATTCTGATAAAAGTGATTAGGATCAGAAATACTATTAATCTGCTCTGTACATTTCTGTGGAAAATAATTTAATAATTCTTCTGGAAATTAGCCGTCAACAGGTAGTCCTTTTTTAATCTATTTTATTCCTCACGTCTGGCTGCCCAAACCTAGTTAATTATATTTGCATTTCCTATTAGTGCTGTGATGGATTTTGTGTGTCTAAAACACAACACATCCATCCCTCTATGCAAGGAGAACTATTATGAAAAAGTGCTGTTTTGTCTAAGACTACTGACCTTCACATCCCACAGGGTGGTTATACCCTGACTGGGGCTTTATTATTTGGGGGGGGGGGGGGGGGGGGGGAGGATTGTCACAAGTCACACCTTGTGGCTATGGCCGGCTGTCACTCTTAAACCATTCAGTAGACCACACCAAAAGCTTTAATTTTATTGTATTAAGATAAAAGTTGTGCTTAGCAATAATTAGCCAGTTTTCCCAGTGCTGACTTTCACTATATGTCTTTGTAGTTAAAGGGAAGGCTTTCTTATGATGTAAATGAAAAGACACGGAACTACAATGTTTTAGAATGCCCCTTTGTGGTGACAGAATGCACTCGGGCAGATGCACATGCACACACAGACACACAATACACACCCCAGTATGTTGGTGATGTATGAGGGTAGTGTATTGGACGGCCTCCCTCCCCTCACATATGCAAAGGAGCTTCCACCAGGCAGCTCTGCGATTGGTTCGCTGCTATTCATATTCTACTGGTGTGTGACTTCATTAGCCCAGTGGTACCGTGCCAATAAGCAGCACTAAAAAGAGACTTTGTCAATGTTTGATGTGTGTTTGTGCTCGGCTATGTCTGCATGCATGTGTGTGTGTGCGTGTGTGTGTGTGTGTGTGTGTGTGTGCCTGTGTGAGAGTGTATGTGTGTGTGTGTCTGTCTGTTTGTGTGTTTTTGCTAGGATGTGTCTGCGTGCATATGTGTGTGTGTTTTAATAATGCAGATGCTTATTTCCTAGAAGTCAATAAATTGCTTCACATTTATTGAGTCATGTTCAATTGTTCAATCTCAAAAATCTCAAAGATTTTCCTGCAAATGAGTGTCAGTAGAGCATCTATCTATTGCGTAATGAGGTCAAACAAAAGCCTATGGCCCACTGATGAAAGCTCTCGCATTTGCAGTATTATGAATGTTACGAACTGGGCGTCGGTGGTGACATTGTCGACTTTTTTAAGTATATTTTACACAGCAAACAAATTGATTAACACATAGAGAAGAAGCTAATCCTTTCTAGAAGAAGAAAAAATATATTAATGACTCATTCATATGAACTCTACTGGAAACTCATTTAAATATAGGACATGTGTTTGTTCATGCTAGGGGTGAAAGCCTCACTGGCTGTTGGTCTCATTACAGTGTGGAAGTCAGGGTACAATAGTGCTGACTAAGTGGCTTTCTCGCTCATCTTTTATTTAATGTTTTTTATTAATCTTTATAGTTCTGGGGCTAGTAATCTCAGTTTCAGCATTATAGAGTTATTTTCCTCATCTGGCCACCAGGGTATCTTTAGCTGAAGTTTGTGTTTCCTGTTGCTTTAGAAGCATTACTTCCCCATAGCTCCATGTCAGAGAAACACACACACACACACACACACACACACACACACACACACACACACACACACACACACACACACACACACACACACACATATATGAGGATTCTGTTGAAAGCATTGCTTTGGAATCTAGTCCTATAGACTTAAAGGATAGCTTAGGAATTATTCTACTTGGACCCTATTTTCAATCATTTTGGGTTACACACAATAATAAAAAACAGACCGGAGCAAGCGAAAGGTAAATAAAAAAAGCTGTATTTCTCTGTAGGGATCTTTTCCAAAATGTTGTCAGACGCTTAAAATCACAATCTCAGCCTGTCAGTGGCAAAAACAGGCACTTTTAGAGGATGCCGTCTCGCGGCTGCAATTGCTGGATCGGTCTCGCTAAAATGTTGGACCAATTTAAAAAACGGTTGTCCACATAAATCACTTATACCCAGTTATCAGGTTGAAAAATCGGATAACTTCGGGTAAAAAAATCCTAAAGTTATCTTTTAACTAGAAACCAAAGCAACAAGCATAGGGTTAGCAAGCTAGCTGGCTAAGCTAAACCTTTACAAAAGATAAGCAAATTTAAATACAGTTGTAATAAATCTTTCCGCTACAAGAATTCCAAAGCAAATAACAATATGCACATACTAAATTGTCAGTAACAGTGCTTATCAATCAATACAGGTTAACAGTATAAGAACTTGATAATAGTAACTGAAGTGTGAAATAATAAAATGCAATTCATAATTCGGTTTTATCTAGAAGTTATAACATTAAAAAAATGTATGCCTAGTGAAAACAGTTGGTATGTTCGGCTATACCAATCATTATGTTATTCCAGTGTGTTTGTGTTAATGGTGTGAAAGTGTGTATGTTTAATGACATTGGTAATTGTAATGGCATGTGTGTGTTGGTTTCTGTGTGCATTAAGCTTGTTTCACTTTACCTTTGGGTAATATTGTGTTTGATACCTCTTCCGTGATACTTTTCCTGTGGTGGTGGTGGTGGAGCTGCTGTGAATTTCCCCTAGGAACCCCAGAGCGGCGTTTAAGGAAAAGTGTAGGGCAGCATTTTTTAAATTGAAGTCAATAGCAATTGGCAATTTGTCTACAAGAGCCAAGCTGATACTAAAGGTCATGCAAAGGTACCATTCCCTAGTGTGTGCGCTGTGGTTGACACACACACACACAAACACACACACACACACACATATCCACACATAAACAGATGAGTTCTCAAAATACAAGAGGAAAACATCCCATTTTAAAGACCATGATTATCTGCATAATAACAACTATTTTTAAATCTTCTTTTGAATTTGTTCTCATTGATATTCTGGTCCAGCTTGTTACCTATGGGTTATCTAGGAACAAATGGCTTCAACATCATGAACCTCTTAACATTCTCTGAATATGATAAGTTTGGAACTAGATTGAACATATTGTATGAACACAGCATCACTCAGATCTGTTTTGTATGCATACTGAAGTTGTTGAGTCATCATGATAAAGCTTGTTTCCATTCTCTCTCTCTCTCGCTATCTCTCTCTCTCTCTCTCTCTCTCTCTCTCTCTCTCTCCCTCTCTCTCTCTCTCTCTCTCTCTCTCTGTTTTCCTTTCTCCACTACATTTCAGCAGGAGGGTGTTGGCCAGCTTTGAATGCCATGTGTTTATCTACTTTTGCCAAAGCTGGAATCAGGCCCATAATGTCTTAGTGTATTACAATATATAACAGTCTCCACACTCTTTGTATTTGCTTGTTTACTGTTCCCACTGAACTTTCCTAATCACATCTTCATGAATTTGAATGACAACCTAGGTCATCCTTTGTCAATGATACCCTTGATGCCCATTGGTTCTGGTGTGTGCACACACGTATGTGTGAGTGAGTGTGTGTGTTTGTGTGTGTGTGCATACGTCCCGGCTTGCGTCCCGGCACGTGATGACACTGACACCCCGTTTAAGACGCCATTCCGAGTAAGTGCACCCTGTATAACCACAACACATTTATTATTCACAAGCTCCATGTAAAAAACATTAAATAAGGGTTTCAACATTAAATAATGCCCCAGACCATATGGCCTGGTGGCATATTGTTTTAGTTACGACCTGTGAATAAAATCCTTTACTTCAGCACAGTCACAAGGGGGATGCTACCGTATGATAGCACCGTATGCAAGTGGCATCAGGGGACATTGGTACCACTGTGCCCAAAGAGATGCAGTTAAACAGGGAGAGGCCCCCACTTTGACCGGTTTACCACCACATTTGTCAGCACATTTGCCTTCAGCAATCTGGTTGGCCATGCATGATTAAAACAACGTACTGTTAGTCTCTCACCACAGACGAGTTAGTACATGTTTAAAGGTACTAGTAACCAGAAACAGAAATCCAGACCAGAACCAAGGTATTTCGACCAACCACAGCACAGTGTTCAACTATGCATTACAATCGCCTGCCTCAGTTATGGTTCTGGGAGGAAGGTGAGGGGCGTGGGGGGGACGTTTGAAATGGTATTCACAATAATTCACAAAAAACTAAAGATTTGTTTGCTGATGTTTCAGTTGTTCAATCGGTTTCATTCTTTTGCACTGTATTGTACAGCACTTTGTGCTACAGTCTTATGTACCGCCAGGTGGTATATAAATAATAATAATAATAATTCTTCTTCTTATTATTATTATTATTATTATTATTATTATTATTATTATTATTATTATTATTATTAATATTAAAGACATGTAAAAGCAGTTCCTATGTATTTGGACAAAATCACCAGCGATTAACCAGTCCAAGCTGGGCTAACCCTTTAAGAACCCTTCTTTGAGCCAAATAATGGCCATGGATTGAGGTGGTTGGGTTGTGGTTGGACGTAGCACAGGTGACGTTGTCCACCAGGCTTTGTATTAATCTGCATGTGCCTTATTGATCCTAACCCTGTTCCCTCTGCAGTGGATTGCTTGCTCTACAGGCGAGGTAATTCAAAAAATATTGACAGAGTGAAGGAGCAATCTGAACATGAGGAATTGTAGTTATTGCTATTGATTTTAATAACAAGATGTAACAGTTCATTCAATACAGCTGCAGTCGATATGGGGACGGATGCGTTCCCTCTCAGGTGCACGAGATAAAGTGAGAAAGTGATTTAGTGTTAATGCTGCATCGTGTTGTTAAATATATGCAAATGGTTCACCACTATTCTGTGGTGGGAAAGTTAAGCTGAACGGTATGTAGTATGTCGACATTTAAATCGCATGTCATGGAATTCTAGCATATAGTACAATCAAAGCATTGGTTGCAGTCACTTCAAATCAAAATCAATAAAGAAAATTCCTTGTCAGTTATACTTTTCTGCACATAGATTCTGCAGCACTCAAAATCCAAATTTAACAGTGGTTTAACAAAATACATGGTTCAGTCCATACGCTTTCCCCACCTCAATGGTTTATTTAGTCTATTGAGATCCAAACCCAGACTTTCTATTGATCGTTCACTTTAATTTGTTTTTGGTGTTATTCCTCTGAGGAGCTGAACATAGTTTCTGATATTGATTAAAGACTTCAGTGTAGAACTAGTGAGCATGGGTGAAGGTTAGGGTATGGGCACCCAAGAATGTGCAACTGCTTTAGAGATGGTGGTGAAGTGGATGATGATAATGATTATAATCACAATGCACATAAAAAAATGCAATACTCAAGGCCTGAATGGAGTGAATTGTGATCATGTTTCTCTAAATGAAAAGACTAAAGCATGAAAAAATATGGAATCAGAATAAATTAAATCCAAGAAATGAACTGCAGCACTGTTCACAGTGCATTTTGTGGCAATGTAGGTGGTGACGCACAAAGAAAATACTTTGAATGAACATTGAGTGACATTTATTTACATTTAATGAGCTCTTAAAAGTATTTTGGCAGGCCAGGCCAGGGATGTCAGAGTCCAAGAAGACAGCGGGTGAACCATTGTGATAGCAGAAGGAGGTGCTGGTGCAGTGTGGGATCTCCTTCACCATCTAAGAATCAGTTTAACTTCACTGAGTTTCCATCTAGTGCATGCAGAACACGCAGCAATCGATGCTACATCTATATCAGGAGTGGCAAGGCAGTGCATGTGGGCGTGTTTGTGGGTGCATGAGCATGTGTTCCGTGAGGGTGTGTGGGTGTGTGTGTTTGAGTGTGCAAGTGTATCAGTGTGCGCGTGTGCGTCTGTACGATTGTATGTGTACTCCTTTCTCTGTATATATTTGTATATTAGCGTTGTGTGTCTCTATGTGTGTGTATGTATATTCTTGCAGATGTGTGTATGTTTGTGTTTATGCGCATGTGTGTGAGTATGTGTGTGTGTGTGTGTGTGAGTGTATGTGCGTGTGTTCATGTGTGCGGGCCTCGCCGATGCAATGTGTTTAGGAAGTTTGTTTTCCAGTGTAGGCGTGTGAGCTGCACGTGCTAACTGATCTAGCTCTGCCGTTGGTTCAAATGGTTGTGCTCCTTCCATCCACATCCATCTCCTGCCTGCTGGATGGATGAGGAAGACCTCCACACTCTACATCACACGTGGCAATAGGTCGGTATGCACGGAGCTGCCGTCTTCAACACTGGTTTACATTCCACTTATGCTGATGACAATATGTGATGTGCAAGAGAATGCTCTTGTGCACATTTTATTCGATGAAGTTTTGTGTCTTTCATGCATGTGCATGTGGTTGCAGATAAAACTTGAATGCATGTGTATGCAGATTGTTCTAAGATGTGGGGAAATAGATACACCCTGTCACAGTACCTTGGGCAGTGTGCTCAAACAGCCCAGCCAATGATTAGAAGTGGTTTTATTGGCATCATGAATGGGTTTTACACAGCAATAGGCTGCCAAGGGGAAAACAGCAGTGTACATGTTTATAGAACCACATGTGGTGTATGGCAAAGAGCTTATTCACTTTGTGTGTAATTGTGTGTGTATGCGTGTGTGTGTATGTGTATGTGTGTGCAAGCATGTGTTTGTGTGCAAGCATGTGTGATTGTGTGTCTTAATGACGTGTATGTATAAATGTGTCAGTTTGTGTGTGTGCGTGTGTGTTTGTTCGAGTGTTATATCTGTCTGGGTCTGAGTCTGTCTGTGGTATGTGTGTAAATGTGTGTTTGGGATGTGTGTGTTTGCATAATATTTATTTTAATGAATGCCCTGATGAGTTCGCTGGTAGGCAGGGAGATAGAGTTATGTAAGGCATCTTGGCCTGGGAATTATCTGAAAAGTATGTCCCATTTGTTCCTCAGAAATAAATCATTAGCTATCTTTCATCCTCCATTTCTGTGAATACAGAAACACTAAGACACACACACAGACTCTATTTTCTTAATATCCTCATGACATTTTGGTGTGTGAGAACGGTAACTGTGGATCTTTCAGTAGGTGGTAGTTCTCTAGTTGTTAGTAGCATAGTATAAGTGGAAAAACGGTACACTCAAGGTTAAGTATGGGCCAAGTAAAGAAACAATGCATGTAAATGAAACGCACGTGCTGTGTGTGTGTGTGTGTGTGTGTGTGTTTTTGTGAAAGAGAGACAGAGTATGGAGTTCAGTGTCTGTGTGTGTGTGTATGTATATGATTGTGTATGTGTGTATGTGTATATGTGTATGTCTGTGTATATGTGAGTGTGAATGAGAGAGAGAGAGAGAGAGAGAGAGAGAGAGAGAGAGAGAGAGAGAGAGAGAGAGAGAGCGCACTCCCGCCAGGCTAAAAAATGCAACTCAACTTCATGTCACACGCCTAAAGTAAGATCACTGACTGAAGAGTGAACATCACAAGCTAATTTGCAGACCAGATGTTCTTATTTCCGAAGACAAATTGCAGTGCTGATGCATCACCCCGTCGGTGGCCTACAACTGGTGCACTTACAAAAAAGTTATGTAATGTCTCTTTTTAACTCACCTGGGCAAAAATAGTTCTCTCTCTCTCTCTCTCTCTCTCACACACTCTCTCTCTCTCTTGTTCTCCTTTGGCTTTGTCACAGTCTCAGAGTAAAAGTTGTGTCACAAATACACCATGCATGAACTGTAATAAACATACATATGCAATGTAGGTAAGTAAATATATGAATAAATGGAGACATGGATACATAAATATGTTGATAGGCACACATGGTGTGTTTGTGTGTGTGTATGTGTGTGGGGGGGGTATATTTGTACCATATGGTACATTTGTGAAAGTCTTTTTATCTATCTATCTCCCTCTCTCTTAATCTCTCTCTCTCAGGCTCTCTCTCTCTCATTCCATCGAGGCAGTTTGCTTGGTGTTCAGAGCACTATCTCAGAAATAGCGCCAAACGACAATGCCAAAAAAAGCATTAGTGGACTCCGACCCCGCCCCCCCCAACCACCACCACCACCAACCCTCCCCTCCTCCATCTCCCTGCCCAGCCTCCCTCAAATGGATATTAATAAACTGCACTCTGCGCTTACCATCTCCAATTAACTACCTCCTCCTCCTCCTCCTCCCACACACACATCGACACACACACACACACCCAGCCACACAAACACACACACACATACACACACACATACACACACACACACACTGTGTCCCTTACCTGATCCTCTAATGGCAAACACCTCTTCATCAAATCCCACCATCTCTACTTAATCTCCACACACACACACACACACACACACACACACACACACACACACACACACACACACACTCATAAACAAGCATATATACTTACAGTTGCAAATGTACACATGCGCACACATACATCCCCAACCCACACACATACACACTCATGAGCATACATGCACACAAACACACACACATACATACACACACAAACACACATGCGCATACATGCACACACAACCTCCACCCACACACACCCACAAGCATACATGCACACAAACACACACACACATACATGCACACATACACAAACATACGTGCGCATAAATGCACACACACACACAGACACACACACACAGACACACACATATGTGCGCATACATGCACATGCACAAACAACACGCAGTCTCACACACAAACACACACACATACATGCAAGGGCAGTAATTGCAGTGTCAAGTTTTCACCATGGGGGGTGGGAGCTGCTCATAGTTGTACACCCTGTGGGTTTGGTAGAAACCCTCATTATGTCTCATTGTAGGTGTACGACTCCCCACTGCTGTTTTACACTGCAAACTGCTGGCCTCGGCAGAACGCACTCAATTACAAACACACACAATCCCAGCGACATGGAGAGACACAACCACCCAACGAGAGCCTTCAGGCAGACTCACACACACACACATAATTATGCTCTCACAAACACACATGCAGATACACACGCACACACACAGCGATACACTCAACACTCACACACACATGCAGATACACACACACACATACGCGTGTGTGTGTGTGTACAGTGTGTATGCACAGTACGTATATCTGAATGAAGGTCAGTCAAACTGTCAAATGTTTTCTAAAAATACTGCTTCCCCATTGACCAATGAGAACACAGTTCCTCTTAAAGATAATTCATCATCCTAAAGAACATGAATAATAAAAACACACAGCTATCAGGACATGCAGCAACAATCTGAATCTTGCAGACAGAGAGATTGGTTGATTCAGGCTGGTATTAAATGACTATAAAACAAGTATTACATGTTACTTGATTTGTAAAACATAGAAAAGAGCTTCAAACATGAGTGTGATTTTGACATACATGACATATTCAAATCTGGAGTAGAGTTATGAGAAGGTTTGCTGAAACCCTTAACAAAGCCAGCAGATGTCGCCTGCACAAATGATAATACCAGGCATGTACAGACGGCAGGGTTATGATGAATGGGGCTCTGTCCTCTCTTAGTGATTATGGCTCACAATTACCAAAGATGTCCGAAATTCTATAATTTAGCTTCATTGTGAATGCCGACCTCCCTAGGCTCGTCACACAATCAACTTTGACATTCCATTTGAATCACGTCCAACGCAAATTTCCAATTAGAATGGCTGGGGTGATAATAGCGATGTTCGGTGGCGTATGTCGACCTCACGGAGAACGATACAATCAGAACAATTTTGACATTCTTGGACCGCATCAAAAATGAAACAAAGTGAAGGGAATCTGTCTGCAGCAAGAAATGAAAAAGAAATCCTGTTTTACAATCAATTTAATTTATGATTAATGCCACCAGGAAACATGAAATATAAAATGTTGTTAATAGTTGAAGTCGTAATTAAAAGTGCTATTTTAATGACATCACTCTCTTTCCCACTGTTTTTGCAACACATCCTCAAAATACATTTTAATGAGGCCAGGCACTCTAAAATCCTGCGCCCGTCTGCAACCTGATTTGCACTTCCTCTCTCTCTCTCTCTCTCTCTCTCTCAAGAGAGAGAGAGAGAGAGAGAGAGAGACAGAGAGAGAGAGAGAGAGAGAGAGAGAGAGAGAGAGAGAGACAGAAAGAGAGACAGAGACAGAGAGAGAGACAGAAAGAGAGACATAGACAGAGACAGAGACAGAGACAGAGACAGAGACAGAGACAGAGACAGAGACAGAGACAGAGACAGAGACAGAGACAGAGACAGAGACAGAGACAGAGACAGAGACAGAGAAAGAGAGAGAGACGAGTGTGTGCACACATTGGTGATCAGCAGCTGTGTTTTACAATGGTACGACCGGTGGGTGCACGTGAGGCGCATGCTATTTCACGTGTCATCACTCAAGGTCTTTGTCACTGGTCACTCAGATCGTGACAGGAAGTTAAAGTTGAGGGAATAATTGGTTTTGTATGGACGGCTGCCACGACAAAAGTAGAAATATGTATACCCATTAATCCTGTTTCCACAGGCTAGTAATGGAGGCAAAGACACAAAGCATGGCCCCAAACATATTCAGACTGATTGCTTTAATGTAAAGCAGCAGAAGCAGCCACTATAGAATAGAGCCTAAGTGTGGTAGAGATCAGGCCAAAAATTCCCATTTACCACACTCCTCACCTCTGGCCATAAACGGCCATTTCATGCTGCTTAGAATTGCTAACACCCAGCAAGGCAGATTCAAAACGATCGAGAAAATAGTCATCCAGACACACATCAGGAAGATTATTACTGTTTACCCCCAAGTGGAAATAGCAGTGTTCTTTTTTAAACTATTAAGTCCCACCTTTTATTTGTGTGCCATAAATCCAATGCAATGCGATATCTTGTGTAGATGGTGTAGTTATATCTGTGTTATCTAAAAGATTGATATTGATCTTTGTACTATGAATCTCTCTGTATTAAAGTTACCTCAAGGCTTTGGAATTGGCCATTGGTTTGTTGTTCCAATGTTTGCTGGATGTTTATGGACATACATCTTGATATGTGCTGAAAATGTGGATACAAAAAAATGAAAGAAATTAACATAGAGAAACATCTGAAAGCTTGTTTCATAAATTGATCTGGGAATAACAAACATAACTCACCTTGAATTCCTCTCCTCATTTTCCTCACCCAATGGGTAAATCATTGGAGAAGGAAGTCCACATACAAAAGTCTATAGATGATACAACTTTCAATAAGCCTTTTTTAGAATGAGACAACATGTACTTAAGATTTTAGTCAATCCTGCTTGTGAAAATGCATGGGACTGTCATAAAGTATGTATGTTTTCTTTCCTGCCTATCTGCCTTATCAGGTGATCCACACATAGAAGACATATTAATGATGCTTCCTGTGTTTCAAGCCAAGAAAGAGCGATCGTGACCCTAAGTCTGAGGCATCAGCGTGATCTGAAAGTCAATATAGATTCAGGTTCAGTGGTCCTGTTTTGAGAACACCAGCTCAGTAGTAACCTTTGAGGCAGGAAGATATTCTCCTACGCTCCAACACAGTACCACACACGCACGCACACACACACACACACACACACACACACACACACACACATACACACACACAAATAAACACTAGATCACTTACGCTTGTGCACTTAAATGTACTGACAGCAACGGATGCAGAGACTGGTTACAGTTACAAGTCCGGATAACTTACCAGACTGCAGTGTGTGTGTGTGTGTGTGTGTGTGTGTGCACGCAAATGTGTGCGCGTGTGTGCTTTCAATGTGAGCTAAGTGTGTTTAACCGCTCCAACTAAACATGCACAACGCTTTAAAATGAAAGATTAATAAGAAGTATTCATAAGGGAAATATATATCATCCCTGCGGGTGGGAGGGTCTATGAAAACAGTGGTTAAGTAGCTCACACGGGGCGAGGCATGGAGCCATACATATGCAAAGGGTTGCACACACACACACACACACACACACACACACACACAATGAAACAGACGCACACACTGAAAAAACAACCACGATCCCATGTTGCTCTATATTTAGACCCTGATATTCCCGACACACAATAAAGAGCCTGTACTTCAATTTGCATCCATGCATGCACACACTAAGTGCTTAGTGTATCTCTCCGCCACTCTCTGAGAGAGAGAAAGCGCTGTATGGGGGTGAGGCTGGTGGGGGGGGGCCCCACTAGCCTTACCCCCATACCATATCTCTCTCTCTCTCTCTCTCTCTCTCACACACATACACACACACACCTCTTCAACAACACATCCGCACAAAAAGGACTGTTCATTTTGGTACTAACGGGAGAGCTCATTACACGGCTGGGTAACCCCCCCCCCCCCCCCCCCCCCCACCCCCACCCATGGTGGATGAAGGGATGAAAAGAAATCATGCTTCTTGTCACCTTTCTCCATGCACCCCTGGAGGTGTTTACCTGCGCTCTCCAGCGTGGGAGCCTGGCCCCAGCAGCCACACACTACTGCATTATATTGTATTTCTGGAGTATAGATATATGGCACGCTATTTTAGACTGTTGACACTGTTTAGGAAATCAATTTAGAGTATGAAAATTCCTGGGGGGGTTCAGGCAAAAATCGAATAAATGTTACATTACAAAACACTCACTCTTTGTTTTATGTTTCCAACTCTCAAGGACCTGGCAAGAGGTCTCACACACCTAACAAATATTCAGTTTACATACCTGTGTGATACATAAGCACTCACACACACACACACACACAAACACACACACACACACACGCACACGCACCATTCGTGTTTGTTCTGGCCCACACCTGGTTAGGATTCCCAGCTGCACTGAGCTGCACCAATGGCGTTATCATTGGTGTGCTCCATCGAGGGTGTGTGTCACAATTCTTTTGGTTTTTCAACAGATCCCAGGGTTAAGGTATCAGTGTATTAAATCCTCAGTAAGCCTGTAGAGCAGCAGGGCCCCAGCCTGTTGGATGGGATGTTCACTCTCTCTAGAAGAAGTAATGACTGCCGGTTATATGTGCTTTCAAAAGATGGACGAAAGTACCTTTGTTGGCCCGATGACTGTAGGGCATAACAGGGCTGTTGGATCGTCCTTCCAGTGTTTTCCAAAAATGTGTTTGCTGGTTTCCTAGAATATTACATCTGCCCCATCCCAAGGCTTCTGCTACCTCCATCTGTCTCCCCCAAACATTCCCACTAGAGATGTCAGGCCACTGTCACAATGATCACATGAGATGTGTCAATTCCAATACAGGCCTCAGGCTACATGAGGACAGGGGACAGTGTGTGTGTGTGTGTGTGTGTGTGTGTGTGTGTGTGTGTGTGTGTTTACTTACATCTGTGGATACGTGCATGACATAGGTGTGTTTGTGTGTGTGTGTGTGTGTGTGTGTGTGTGTGTGTGTGTGTGTGTGTGTGTGTGTAAAACTGAAAAGGCCCAAAAGCCGAATGTGTGTATTTGTGACGTCAGGTCACAGAGGGAGGGGCAATTTTTGGAGCTGTTTGGAGCAGAAGTCGCCAAACACAGCCAGACCATATTCACTTCGCTTATTAGGTCTGGAATGTCTGTTGTCGGCAATGTTTGTTGAGGGGCATTGCAGGTCACCCTGACTTTGCAGCCGATCGGATAGCTTCAGCCAATTGGATCCTGCAATCCTGATGATATCTATTGAAGTGCCGTATTTCCAAAGTATAAACCATAAACGAATGTTGCTGCTACCATTTTCATTGAAGTAAAAATAATATATTCTATATTATACTATATTCATATATGTAATTGATTGCATTTATATAGCGCTTTTCAAGGTACCCAAAGTGTTTTACATAGTGAGTATGTGTGTGAATGTGTGTGTGGCGTGTTATGCCACCTCATCCACTACTTTATCTCAAAGGCAAAAGCGAAGGTGAGCATGCAAGATTCAGGCTTTCATGGCAAGGCTACTGCAAGAGAGCATTCATCTCAAATACATTGGATTACATATGAACAGGGATGGATGGCTTAAATGGGCTAAGCCTTGCCCAAGTCTTGTGGCGGAAAAGATGAGGGAATGACGTGCATGGAAAGGGATTATATGATTTAGGCAAAATAAAGAGCAAGAGCACTCCCTATTGTTCGTAAATAAATGATCCCAGTCAAATATCCGAGGGGCTGATCATCGTGAGCCCCTTGGATATCTTCGGTTTAACATTGAACTGTCATCACACACGTCAAGCGATTGACGTGTGTGACGTATCAGACATGTGGCCCACCCACTCAATTAGTGATCAATTGGGGCTTAACTTACTCAGCACATACAGGCTAAATATGAGGAAACTAACAGGGAAAGAGAGAAACAATAAACATCTGGTGATGGATGCAAAATTCATTTAAAGGACAATACCGGTCAGAGTATATTTGTAACTGAGTTCTTAGTGAAGCCAGGAGAGACGTTACGATGGTTTAATCACCCAGAAAGGTGGACTAATGACTTTCGTTTTTAACTGCGGTGAAGTTGGTTTTACAACAGATATTTTAACTTTAGAAGGCCATTGCTTTTAAACGGCTTGATGGATCAAATTATACCCTAGATATTCTTGAACTAAAAATGATTATTAGATTCAATGTATTATGATTGCATATCCGTAGCTTTAATATGAAACTACTTTTCATTCTTTCCTAGGGCAAGGGAGCGTGAACAAATCAGCAAAAAAAAATGAAAAAAGAAAAGAAGCATATAAAATTCTCCCAAAAGTAAATATGAATACTTTCACTGCCTCTGTAATAGTTCCTATTGGGTTATACTTTCTTGTCTTTTATTTAGGGGAAAATAAAAAGACTGGGGACTATGCTGTCTATCGCCATAATTCACCCTTCACCCAACTTCAGCACTAGCCACCACTGATTATGAACATAAGAATGGTCCAACTTATTATCTATCTCCTCTATCTCTCCCTCTCTCTTTCTTTCTCTCTCTCTCTCTCGTTCTCATGCGTGAGCGTTTGCTGAGGTTGTGGGGAGTGTGTCAGAGATTGACTGGTTTTTTTCTCTCTAAGTTTTCATTTATTTTGTATTTTCTTTCACTGGTGTTTTTCCCTTTTATTTTGTATCATTGCCACAAGCCCTGTTGAGAACTGTTGAGAGGTTTTTAAAACAAAAATAGGGCAGCAGCCCTAGAACTGGTTATTTGTTGTGCCAAAAAATTAACATGTTGTTTTAAGAAGACAATTTTCCCGTCATGGGCAGCTTGTGTAGGCTACAAAAATCATGTCATCAGGATGCAAATCGCCTACACTGAAACAGATAGTCTCATTCAAGAGACGCGTATACATAATATTAAAGGCAGGAAATTATGATTTGAGTTTGGCTATGAGGTTTAAAGTTGATGGTTTTGAATGCACAATTGAAGCGACTACAGAACCAAATTGTGTCGATCCCAAGCACAAGCCAGACAAGCAAACTCAAGATTCTCAAATTCCTGCAGAAAAAGGTCATGTGGACATGACAGGGGTTTCGGTTTATGAGGATCAAATAATGGTTCAGGAGGATAGGATGCTTTTTAAAGTTCAACCTACTAAGAGAATGCAGGAAAAGCTATTACGGTGCCTTCCAATAAATTGAAAATGACACAGCAGGGTCGACATCAGATAGTGAGGGGGAATCCTCGCACTTATCTCTTCCAGACAGACTACTTCCAGACAGACAGAGGAGACAGGGATAGTCTGGAACAAGTACAAACGTTTTTAGAAACAACTAAAGGCAAAAGGGACTTTGTTGTTGACGATTGTTTTCCTAATCGTTTGTTGTTAATTGAGACTGCGAGGAAATTAATTAGACAGAGCGATGTCGACGGTCTCTTAGAGACAGAGGTATACAGGCTAAGGAAACTGGTGCAAAGGCTGCGAACAAATGACGAAGATTAATTGCCAAACAGCAAATAATAATCTGTTGCGCGGATATATATTAATTGGTACGTTTCTTCTTGTTTTCCACACTTCGAGTAGTTTTAGGAGCACGTCTTTAAATCAATAAGAAGTCCTGACAGCAAAGAACATCGATATTGCTTTTACCCAAGAAATGCATAGAAGCAAGGACATTGAAGTCGAATGGCAGAGTGAGTGGGATGGTCAGGTTGTTTTTAGTCTTTTGAGTTCAGCATCAGGAGGAGTTGCAACACTTTTTTCCAACTGATTTTGATTGTGAAGAAATTGTTATGGGCCAACTACTAAAAGTTGTAACAAAATATGAAAAGAACACGATCGTTTCTTCAAATATTTGCTCACCTTTTGCCTAGGTTATTTTAACTGCACCATTAGCGAATTCGACCACATCTACAGTCAAGGAGAATTTTAAAGCATAGTGTTGAGACCTATGATCTGGAGGACGTGTGGCATTCTAAACGCAGTACTGCAAGACAATATTCCTGGTCTCATTGCAGAATCAATTACTTATCCCTAGCCGCTGGCTTGACAGAATTTATTGTTTTGGACATGACATCCCGATTTTTAAGTCATCTTTTATTTCACCAGTAGGCTTTTCAGATAACAGATTTGATTAATGGGGTCAAACCTAAAAGCTCATACTGGCATTTTAATACAGTTGTATTAAATGATAGTCATTTTAAGCAATGTTTTATTTATTTATGGAACCCCTGGAAGATGGAGAAGGCCAAACAACAATGGTGGGATATTGGCAAAATACAAATCCAACAATTTTGAAACAAGTACACTTTCAACGTCACTAAAGACACCCACAGATCATTCAAAGATCTAGAGATAGATATTGTGGAACTCCAGACTACATGTGGATCCACAGGAGACAGAGGCCATATTCAGGCACTCAAAGCCAAGTTGGCGGATCTGCTGGGGATCAGACCACAGGGAGAGCGCGCCCTTAATATAAAAAAACTATTACAGAACAAGAATGGTCAGAGCTGTCTCATCCATTGTCTTAGAATGGCTGATGGATGTGAACTCACAGAATCAACTGACATCAGGAGAACAGCTGTAGAGTTCTTCTCTAAATTGCAGTCCTGTGAATAAATTGACAACCCAGGCGGTTTAACTCTTTTTCTTAGTGACTTACCTCAAATAACTGACCAAAAAAACTGCTGAAATATAACAACCTATAACGCTGCAGGATTTAATAGTTGCACTAGAAGGCATGACAAATGGCAGAGCACCAGGGATTGATGGCGTACCAGTGGAGTTTTACAAAGCCTTTTGGTCCACTCTAGGGGAAGACCTTCTGGCTGTCTTTAATGACAGTATGGAGAAAGGCTGTCATCCTCTTAGTTGCAGGAGAGCTGTCCTCACTCTTTTACCAAAAAAAAGCTGACATCTGTCAGGTTAAAAACTGGTGGCCAGTAAGTCTACCCATCTTTAGATTTTGCTGGTGGCCAGCACAGTCTGAGAAATGTGATGGATCAGGTTGTGCACACAGACCAATGTTATTGTATCCCTGGCAGATCAATTAAAGATAACATAGCATAATTCAAGACTATGTGGACGTCTCTAGTTCATTGGATTTTCAGCTTGGTTTTATTTCAATGGACCAAGAAAAAGCATTTGACCGGGTGGAGCACCAATCTAAGAAAGTCTAAGAGGCTTTCGGTTTCTCGCCCTGGTTTCATTGCCATGATTAGGGTGCTCTATAGTGAAGTTGAAAGTGTATGGAAGTCAACGGTGGCTTGAACGCTCCTTTTAACATTGTTATGGGTATTTGACAGGGCTGTAACATCTCTGGCACTTGCAATCTAGCCTTTACTGTGTAGGATTAGGAAAGAGCTGAGAGGAGTCACGGTAGCTGATGATGTCGCTCCATTACGTCTCTCTGCTTATGCAGATTATGTTATTGCAGCTAATAGGAAGGATAGTGAAGTTGAAACGTTGACACACACTGTTGAGCTTTATGGGAAAATCTCATCCTCGAAGGTAAATTGGGCTAAAAGTACGGCGTTAATTGTAGGAAAACCAAAAACCAAAACGACCTGAAGGGCTTATTTGGGCCACAAACGGTATCAAGTAGGCTACCTAGGAGTTCACTTGGGGGATGAGTCAGTGGTAAAAAAAATAACTGGGAAGGAGTGGTGGAAAGAATGCAATGCACTTTTTAAGAAATGGAGATGGTTTTACCCTCTATGTCTTATAGGGGGCGCAGAATTATTGCAAAGAATCTTGTGGCAACTGTATAATGGCATCGATTAAACGTTTTAGACACCCCAGCGGGTCTTTTAGCAAGGATTCAGGGCATTATCCTAGAGTTATTTTGGGATAAGTTGCACTGGATACCACAATATGTTTTAGATGTATCTAAAGAAGAGGGAGGGCATGGTCTAGTTCACCTTGAGCGTAGAAAGGGAGCTTTTAGATTGTTTTTTTTAAAAGGTCTTCTATAAGGACCACCAGATTTTGCATGGTATCTGACCACAGTAGGCCTGAGCCATGTGCGCCCATCAGATGAATCAGAATTCATTATCTAAGCTAAGGATTCGTCCTATTGACGTTGATCTATTTGTACGCTCTCTCTCTGTCACTAGTAGTACAAAAGCGGTACAGTTCCAGCATTGATTTTCTGTGATTTACTTGTTTTTGTTTGTTTGATGTATCTATTGATTTGTTGACCGACTGATTGGGTTATTGGCCACACTAGGGCCCGCCTTTTTGTGTAACACAGTGCCGTACACTAGAATGGCTTACATTTTTATTTCATTATTTGAACAGGGACAATGTACAAAGAAAGTTAAATAAAACAAGGAGAGATGTCTTGTACAATGTTTTAACAAATAGCTACTTTCCGCCCATAGCTCCTGGCCAGCTAAGTAAAATAATTATTCGGTTAGTCACATTATAATTTTCCAATTTCTTGGAGCACAATGTGTGAATGTTTGGGCTGTAAATTATTACAATTTCAAATAAATAGATACCTCAAGAACCATTTTTGCAATTTGGCTTACTGATACCACATTTGATTCCTTCATAAGTATTAACAATATCAAGTTATAATTATTGTCGCTATCACTACAAAAATAGAAAGCTTCATACATATATGGTATATACTTCAGACCCGAAGATATGGCGCTGCTAATGCTGGAAAAAAATAGGTTTTAGGGGAAGTGATCATAGTGAAAGGAATCATACAGATGGATTCTGCGGTAACAAGCAACAGCATGGGCCTCTCAAGGTGGGACTCTGGGATTCACTTCAATGTCGTCTTGGGCACCAACAGAAAGAAACACAGAAGGTAATTATCTATTCACCAATCGTTAGACAGATGCTACGTGTAGGAGAAAAAGAGCCGTTTTGGCTCGTTCATTAAGGATGTGTGCGAGAAAAACATTGAATCATGCCAAGAACACAACCACAGAGTTTGGCGATGTCACAGACATCTCTATTTCATAAGCACGTTCACCAGGATCCATCATGAGCTATGGTCAGTGACAGTGCAAGTGGTCATAGCCACCAACTCAAGCGTGTCAAGTGTGTTTCTACAGCCTCTTACATTTCCTGCCCATAAAACCTAGACGCTCTTTGGCCAATTTAGCCAAGCTTTTCTTTCCTGCGGTGTGGGAGGAAACTCTGGTCCCCAGGGGCAACCCAGGAAAATACTGGGCAGAACACGCAGCCTCCACACAACCAGGCTCCCTCGAGTCTGACTGGAACCCAAATCCTATGAGGAACCCTCTCCTACATACCTTACACTCCCAATACACTTTCGCCAGATTGTGCCCTGTGTTCGATGCAGACTTTTGTCTAGTGTTGTTTTCTGATATGTGGCGTAGACACTCATAATGCAGATCCTACACAAAGGAAGTCCTTTGCTACCATGTGCGTGAAGTTGCATCTCTTGTGCATTTGTCCATTCAGAAAACAAAACAAATCAGATATCTGACACTGACACACACACACACACACACACACACACACACACACACACACAGGCCTACAGGCATACAGGCACACAAACAGGCACAGGCACGCATACGTACACACATCCATGCACACACATTTACACACACATCCAGATGCACTAAAGCCTATCCTCAGTTCTTGCCTTGTTCTTTGAAAGATAAATCCTTGTTTGTTGGAAATTTGAAATTGAGAAATTGTGATATCTTTCATATAGACAAACACATATACACACACACACACACACACACACACACACACACAGAGGCACGCACATGTACACACATTCAAGCAAGCACCGGCATGCCCACATGCACACAGATACACTCTTCCTCACCTCATATTATTCAAATTCATGTACATACACACACACACACACACACACAAACACACAAACGCACACACACACACACACACACAAAAGCCCAGGCTCCTGGCAGATGGATGAAGTAGCAGTGCTGTGAGGCAGGAAAATGATGCATGGTGTGGACAGCTGTACCCAGGTCCCTCTATTCAGGAATCAGAATACACCCGCTCACACTCACACATGCACACACACACACACACACACACACACATACACACACACACACACACACACAGCTGGAGTTGTCAAAACGAGACAGCACCGGGATGACTCTACTATGTGGCCTATGTTTCGCACACGTGCATATATCCAATGCTGTATAATATGCTATATGCTATGTAAGCGATAATCCACAACTAGGGGTGGTGTTATCGGAAAGAAACTGCACAACACGGGGCTAAGGGTTTGGCGAAGTACCATGGCTAATTGCGAATTATTCAAATATACAGGGGTTGATGAAGAAAATGTTGAACTCACAGTATTTGTTGTAATGTGGAATCACAAATGATCAGATTTGAGAAATGTGTTGGTATGACTAATGCATGAATGCAAGAGTCTTATGAAATGCAGACGTGACATTACTCCAGTAAATAGAGAACATCTAAGCAGCAACCTGGCAACGGAAACGCTTTCTAAATGTAGTTTAGAGTCCTGTCAGCCAGACTACTTGATAGACTACGTGAGATTTCCTAAACTGGATAAATACCACATATCTACACAAAAGTGCTTGGTTAGCTCAATCTTGTTGATGGATATTCTAAGATGTCTAAAATATTCACTGACATTCTTATCAATCATATTTAGCAACTGCGCCCGAGTATTTCTCATGCATTTGTAAGTTAGTATCACCGTGTCAGTGGACCAGCAGATGTAAGGATGCCAATGCCAGCATAGTAACAAAACTTGTGAAGAAGACAAGATATCAGGATTGTTACTGTATTTCGAAGTGGAGTTCATATCTCTGATATCTAGATAACTAGCTAGTATGTAATGAGTTAAAATAATGCACCTCTAGCCACTATAATGTTCACTGGCCGTGTTATAAGCTAAGTGATGTTATCATATTTTCTCTGCTATTGTATTCAAACAGTGCACAGTGCGCGCACGTGTGTGTGTGTGTGTGTGTGTGTGAGTGTGTGCCTGTTTGTGTGTGTGTGTCCCAGAGAGACCATGTAAGGCAGTGGAGGAAGACAAGCGATTGCATATGGTAATTCCATGCTGCATCCGACCCCCAACATGAAAGTCAATCTGGGCCAAACAGCATCCATTGTGTTTCCAATGATTCCAATGAGGAAGCGTGCCCAGGCTCAAGCCTCTTCTAAGGATCACTCAGCCCCTGAGTCATGGCTGGAGGCAAATTCAGGAGAGGCAGATATGAAGTGGCCTGTGATGAGGTATTTCTCCGTGCTGTTGTTTCTGTTTACTTCTTGTTTGTGCTCAATACGCAAACAAGTCATTTTTGCAGTCATATATAGAGATCATGCAAGGATTTTCTTGGGCAAAAAGAGCTCTATAAGCCATATCTATTTTCAGTGTTTAGAATTTTTTTTTTTTTGGTATATGCTCCCACAGGTTATTCTCCAGTTTTATGAGTACAATCCATCCTTCCAAATGTTTGTCAATCATCCAACAAATCTACAAATCTCTCTGAACACCCCGACAATATATCAGCATTTTGGATGTAATGCTTTGTCTGGAGCATATTGATGTCTCCTTTTTCCACTGACTTCCCTTTTCCCCAGTCTGATCAAAATCAGAGCTGTCATGTTTCTGCTCCTGTGCTACAGTAGAATCTAACATCTTTGCCATAGCCTACTATGTATATATAGATATACCGTACATGGGGTGTGTACGAAGCTGTTCTATCACACAAACACAAGCACACATATTCGCCTCTCACCTAGTGCAACCTAGCATCAGTAATACGTTTAAAAATCCAGAATTTGGCATAATTCCGCATTTCATATCGCGTAGGCCAAAAACTATTTTAAAGAGAGGGAAGGCTGAGCTAGCGAACAGCAACAGCAGAAGAGATGGCTCAACTTTGAATTATATTCCAGAAACCACATAGCCAGATTTTACTGGTGGATTTTAGTAGTGGATAGCCATTGAGACTTTCATTTGACTTACAAGGAACTTGTAAGTCATATGGGTGTGTGTGTGTGTGTGTGTGTGTGTGTGTGTGTGTGTGTGTGTGCTGACTATATATATCTTATTTCTTTGTATTTATTTATTAGATCGTTTTTTAACTCTTCTTTTACTTTATATATCTTTTTATTTTAGATTGTTTAACAACAACACAAAGAGAACCAATCCATATGATTCTATAAGTGTCTTTCTTGCTATTATATGAAGTAAACTACCTATACTCCCTATTCAGTCCAAATGAGCCCGATAAGCCAAATTAGCCCTAATTAGTCCAAGTTCTCTCCCGACTTACTCATCACAAAAACACAAAACACATATGAACTCATCGGTGGGCCATTCACTGCCCACCTCCTGCAGCCTTGAGCCAAATGTCGTAATACTATCTAGATTTACAGGCCCACATAAAAAACTGTCATGCACGCAGAGCAAGATGGACCGAGACACACACTCAGGGAGGGATCCATGGCACTTCAGCGAATGAGTTACTATGAGGGTATGTGCATATAGGTATATACGTATATATGTATGTATGTATGTATGTATGTGTGTATGTGTATGTGTGTGTGTGTGGTGTGTGTGTGTGTGTGTGTGTGTGTGTGTGTGTGTGCCTGCGTGCGTGTGCTTGCGTGCGCACGCGGATCTTAGAATGAATTACCAGGGGACGTTAAGCGGACGTTCTTCCCCTTGTCGAGGGATGTACTCCCAAATGAACGCCAAACCCTTCGGCTGGCTACAGCATCTGCACGGGTTTCTGCGAGTAGCACTGGGATTTGGTTGTATTTGATTGTTGCAAAAGACAGGTCCCTTGTGGCGGACGGCTGCGACGGCGGCGGCAGAGGCGGAGGAGGAGGAGGAGGAAGAGGAGGTGGAGGAGGTGTGGTGATGCAGATGGAGTGAGTGCTGAAGCTGCAGGGCCAGGTGATGGGAGCTCAATTGCCCCAGAGAGAGACGGAAGGGGGAAGGGGGAGAGACACGGGGATGGATAGAGAGACGCAGAGTGGGTGGGGGAAGGAGAGGGACAGAGGGATGGGTATAAGAGGGAGAGTGGCAGGAAATACAGGGAGGGAAAGAGGGAGAGAGAGAGGAGAGATGGACGGAGGGAAAATGGGAGGGAGAGAGAGCGAGGGAGGCAGGGGTAGAGAATCTGAATGGGGAGAGGTGAGGGAAAGGGGAAAGGGGGGCAGGGGATCAGTGGGAGGGGAGGGGAGGGGGAAAGGGAGGTGGGCATGAAGAGAGAAACAAGAAAATGTGCAATGTTGGTTGGAAGCGGGTCTAAAAATAGTATCTTAGTGATAAAATCCTGAGTATTATATAGTGTGTGTGTATGTATGTGTGTGTATGTGTATGTGTGTGTGTGTGTGTGTGTGTGTGTGTGTGTGTGTGTGTCATCTTATCACACCACATCTAGAGTTTGAATCCCTCGAGATTAAACCAAAGAGAACTAGTTATTGCATTTACTTGGGGCCTCTGTTATTACCCATTAATAATGTATGATTTTGTTGCTAATATCTGGTCTTGTTAATAGAAATGTATAGATGTAGTATATAGTATAGTAGAGACCTAGTGTATCATATAGTATAGCTCTAGTATAGCGTGGTAGAGATCTAGGATATAGTATAGACCTAGTATATATAGTAAAGTATAGATCTAGCATAAAGTAGTATAGCATATAGTAGAGACCTGTGATATAGTGAAGATGTGATATGTAGTATGGTAGATATTTATGATATAGTGTATATCCATCTCAGCATGGTATCAATGTATGACATCATGGTATACATCCATTAATGCCATGTTTACTTCCCTCCCCTTTATGGTACCATTTTGTTGGATCTGCCTAGCTCTTCTTCCTCTGCATGTTTGGCTTGCTCTCCGTGTTTTATGTCTGTGATTCATCTCACTGTGCTCTTGATGTTGCGCGCCTGGTCTCATGTATTCAGTGTCTGATGTTGATTAGGCTTGTTAGTCTCTGTGAAGCACTTTGTAATGCAGTTTTCAATCACTCAATGGACATAAAGTATCTCTCCCTCTCTTTCTCTTTCTCTCACTCTCTCTCTTTCTCTCACTCTCTCTTTCGCTCTCTCTCTCTCTCTCACTGTCTCTCTCACGCTCTCTCTCTCTCGCTCTCTCTCTCTCTCTCTCTCTCTTTTGTATGCAGCCAGGTGTGTGTATAGACAGGTGTTTGCTGTGTCATAATGTAGCTGAAGCAAAAGTTAAATCGAGAAGACGACATCGATCTATGTACGCGTTTTTACTTCCCACGCTGTCATTGCAGGCCCCTCCCCTTCGTCTCTCAACCAATCAGGGCCTAATGCATTAAACAGGAGTACAATTGAGCTCCAATGCGAAGTGTATATATACATGCTTGTCTCTGTTGTTTTCATTACGACTCGTTGCAGCCTCCTCCCCTTCACCTCCGGGACTAGGCTCCCCCTGTGTACGGAGAAAGAGATGGTGCCATCCAGGGCCAAGGAATTTCATCCATAGTCACCACCAACACCAGCATCTAGACACCATCAGGGGGGAATTCATCTCCAGCAGATCTCATGGCTCCATTGTCCGCATGAAGAATAATAGACGGTGTCTAATCACCAAATATTGTGGTTCGTTTTCAATACTAGTCTCTCCTGGCTGAACTGACCATAAGAGTGTGTGTTTGGGCTCCCAGTAACACAATCAAGGCTTCTTATTTGATGTATGATGTCTGTTGGTGTATAGACTGTCAACATTGCCATCCTCTCAGTCATAGCCGACTGCACAAATGAGCGGGCCGGTCTATCTCGGCTGACAGCCGGCGTGTGTGACAGACAAGATAAGGACTTCCTCAGGTGGCACTCAAAATGCAGGACACACACATTATACGCACACCGATTTGGGGTGGGGGATTAAAATAGGGAAACAGTCCCCCTCTTCTCTCAATCGGTCAGGGACAAAAGGGTAAAAGCAGAGGGAGGTATTCGAAAAACAAAAATGGCCACGCAAAGACAAACAACAAACAAGCACATGTTTGGACAACACACACAGACACATCAACAAAATAAATGTCCAAACCCTTTTCTTTGTATTTACATTTATGTAAATATATACATGTATTATACATGTATTTTAATAACAATAAACAACATGGATAGCTCGGCTTCCAACAGCATATGGAAACAAAAAAACACTAGTGCCTGCTTGAAAACATAAAATACAAAATAGTCATTTAAAAACAACTTCAACAAATGAATGCTAAGATCAGAAGCATATTGCAAAATGGAGTCACACAGCAGTGCCTTGAACAAACATATGATCACTTTTTTAAAGATTAGTCTGTCAACATGAAATCAAAGCCATTACATTAAGGTAGCTCTGTAGCTCTAGAAGTCCAACTGTCTGTAGTTAGCACAATAACTGCTTTTCTTACAACTCCATGTCAATTTGTTATTTTGTTTTGTTGTATAAGGCAGGTATTACTATCCGTGTAAAATGTGTTCGGGATCTAGTAGTGTATCGCGGGTCAAGCACATTAATCATGTTTGTGAACCCTGTATTCTCTACCACAGAGAAGGCTCCTATATCTGCATGTTGATTTCGCTATCGCTGCGGTGATCTCTTTGGCTTTACTGGAATTAGCCTCATATTGTTGGCTACCATTTCTCAAGTGATGGCACTTCAGACTCTGCGAGTGTCACTTAACTTTATGTGGATATTTTCCCCAGGTTAATTCCGGTATGCACACCTTTTGTTTATGTCTACAAATATTTTTGGGGATTTAATTATAAAAAAAATATTTTTTACTTGCTCCAACAACTGATTAAATTATTGTTTGGTTGGCAGTGCGTACCGATCCATGCACCGTGGACTCCGTACCATATGGTTCAATATGAATACCCCATTATATATATATATATATATATATATATATATATATATATATATATATATATATATATATATATATATATATATATATATAGTGACAACATACAGTGTGTTTTTGAACAGAATAGTGGTTCAAGTCAAATGGTTGTCGTTGAGAGCCAACCCTAATCCTCAAGGCCCCTTTAGACAGTAGCACTTAGCATCCTTTGATGGCTTTCCCAGCACACCGAGGTGGTGACGACAGCGTGTCACTCTGGCAGACTGTACAAGCCATGTGTGCTGTCATGTGCACATGTTGTCGTTATTTACTATCAAAGATAATAGACATTTGCCATGTCTTGAACAAGCATGTCGTCCAGTCAATGTATGGAGTGCCACATGCCATGCGGAAACATGTTATGATGCTTTATTCAAAGTAAAAGGATTCTTTCAGGAGAAAGGGAAATATATTGCTGGGATTATATTGTGTGAATGTGAAATTACATAATGAGCGGTGTGTAGCCTACTCCTCTGACGTATTTTCAAGTAAATCAGTAAATCAATCTATTGGCATGGGACCGAACAGAGGAGAAGGAGGTTTTGCTTTGATCATGCAGTGATCGTGTCGTGATTAAACACGTCAGCGAGCTACGTCTTAGAACACGCAAGGGAGCTGTGTCTTAGAACGGGTTTCTGAGAACACGCAAGTAAGTTTTATCTTAGAACACGCTAGGGAGCTACGTCTTAGAACACGCTAGGGAGCTACGTCTTAGGACCTATGTCGGCTTACAACGAGTGGGAGGAAATCCCGTGACAGTGGTGTTGTTGTTATGGCGTTGAAATGTTAAGCCTGCCAGTGCAGATAAGTTGTCATCTACACCGTTTGTCTTTTTATCACTGTAGAAGGAAGTTATATTGATTCGATTTGGATTTCAAATGACATGTTTTGTTTTTTTAACTATACAAAAAAAATAAGAAAACATTGGTTTTGTTGTTGAATACATAGTGTGAATTATATAAATACCAATGTAAATAGGATGTTGAACCATGTTTGACTGTCCAGTGGAGTAATCTCAACGCATGGTCTCTCATTAAAGGTGACCTCGATGAATTGTCCGCTGCTACCACGCAGCCTCTGAGACTTCCCTCGGTGCGAAGAGAATACGTGTGAGAAGAATCAGAAACGCACTCAGACAAGTAATTGAATGTGTGTGTACGTGTGTTCTTATTAGGGTTTGTAGCGTGGTGTCTTTAACCTACGTATCGTATTTGTGCACGTGTGTGAGTGTGTTGGCACGTGTGGGTGCGCTTGCATGTGTGTGTGTGTGTGTGTGTGTGTGTGTGTGTGTGTGTGTGTGTGTGTATGAAAGTGTGAAAGTACGTGTGTGATATGTGTGTATGTGAATATCTGTGTGTGTTTGTATGTACATGGGTGTGTGTGTCCATGTGCTTGATTGTGTTTGTGTGTGCATGTATGTGTGTGTGTGTGTGTGTGTGTGTGTGTGTGTGTGTCTGTGAGTGCGTGCGTGAGATGCATGTGTGTATGTATGTGCCTGCATGCCGGCATGTGAGTGAGATAGTGCGCGCGTGACATAGGTGTGTGTGTGTGTGTGTGTGTGTGTGTGCATGTGTGTGTGTGTGTGTGTGTGTGTGTGTGTGTGCATGGGCTTGTTTGTGTGCTATTACAATATTTCTGTGTAGGCGCAGAGGTGTGTGCAGTGGTCGAACAAGACATGGGCTGAAGTGTGTGCGCGAGTATATATGTGTGTGTGTGTGTGTGCGCTCTCGTTAGTGCGTGTTGTCAAGCGTGAATTAATTAGCAGTAATGTAATTCACACTGTCACCTCCTATTATTTTCAAAGTCCAAGGTCTTGCTTTTTGCTTATTTTTTTCTCTATTTTCTCTACATTTTTTCACTGTCCATTTTCATCTGTACTTCTATTTTCTTTTCTTTTCTTTGTTAAACTTTTCATGTTCCAATAATGGCTGCTTGATTCTACCCCTTACCATAACATAACACAAATCAAAATGAAAAGTTCAAACAAACACTAACAATATAGTAAGCAGTATATTTACTCAACTAACTAGAGCCACTGGCTAATCTGGGAGTAGGCAGGTAGAATATATATACTTATACCTCTCCTCTTTCACAGAGTCAACAGAAATTGCTATTCCACCTCCACTTCTGTTGGGTGGTTTATTATCCTGTCATTTCCACATCGCCCATAGCTCTCCTCCACTATCTTGAAGGTAACGGACATGGTGGATGTCTTCCATTGTTTTTATTTTGAACCCAGAGGGTCCTGGACAAAAAAACGATATTCTGTCAAACTTCTGGCATGTCTTTCATCATTGTAATGCCAGCAATGTGCTTTTATTTTCCTCCGTTCTCTCTGTTTTTGTTTTCAGTCTTCAGCACAGTTATTTTACATAAATTGACTGAATAATTTCACGTGTACATACGCACACAAACAGAGGGTGTGTGAACGGGTGAAAGTCATGTCAAGGTTGAGTGAAGCATTCTATTTGCATTAGCAGTTCATTGCCCGTCTATAGCAGAGTCTTAATATGTTCATAATGAAATACCACATATTTACATACAGCTTGTGTGTGTGTGTGTGTGTGTGCATGCATGCCTGAGCATGAATGCATTATGAGCTAAGTTCACATGGGAAATTACTGCTGCCTGACAACAGCAACAATACAGCTTAAGTTAGCTTGACAATTTTATAGAGTTTTTTAATGTCTTTTTTTGGTGTGAAATAAGTCACATGCTTGACTGCAAATCTGGCCTCAACAAAGCTCCTCCAGTTAGGCCATCTCCATTAGGGCAGAGATGCATTGCTATTCTACTGGCTGGATGAAAGCATAACCCTGGGGTGTTGGAGTGGAATGTTAATAGGGCTCTGTTCACATCTCCTGGCAGAGACATTAGCATGAAGAAACCCCAGGTCCTCATTCCTACTTCCTCTTATTATATATAATGAGATGTGAACACACACACACACACGTATGCATGCATGTATTTAGCCTTCCATACATAGCACACACACACACACACACACACACACACACACACACACACACACACATACATATGCACGGACAGATACACATACACACGCAGACACACACACGCAGACACACATGGGCGTGGGCAGACACACACACACACACAGGACTATGTTTATGTTTAGACTTTTATCTAATGAGGTGGATTACAATCGCAGTAAACACGAAACAGTTCAATACAGATTATGAAATAAGACAGGTGTACATAAAGAGAGGTGGAAGTGGTGGGTTGACCCTGCCTGCACATTTATGGCTGACAGGGCTTGTATCAATATGTGTTAGGGATCCTGGGACAAAGGGCAGTCATTAAAGTGACTGGAACAGTCCCTTTGGGCCTGTGTGCTGCACTATGTTCCACCTCACTGATCAATACACGACCTAATATCAATTATACTGGTGTGATGCACAGGTAATTGGTTATGAATGGCAGTGGGTTTTAAGTGTGTATGATCTGTGTGCGTGCTTGCGTGCGTGCGTGCATGTGTGTATGTGTCAGTGTGTGTATGTGTGTGTGTGTGTGTGTGTGTGTGCAAGAATGTGCGTGTGTGTGTGCCTGCATGCGTGCGTGTGTGTCCAGACTGTAAAGGTAGTGTGAGGACATTGATGTGATAGCCACTGTACAGACAGGTCCAACAATAAGTCATGATTGATTATTTCCCCTGGGGGATGACAGAAGAGACAAACACATTCTCCGATGGCTCCAGTGAGATATATTGTGTACCACGCAATGCCATTGTTACTGCATTTTCCTTGACATGTCGATGCAATTCTTTGCCTGCCTGTCTGTTCCTCTTCCTTTCTGGCAAACAAACAAACAATCAAGATGGATTGCAATTGTTTTCAATCACACATTTCTCTGTACACATCTTGTTCTTGTTTTTTCTCGTTTTTCTTTCTCTTTCTCTCATTCCGTTTTCAAAAGGTTACAAATAATGATCTGTGTACATATGTATACTTAAACACGGTTATACACAAGAAACTAAAACGTACATACACAGGACACATACACACAAACACACAAACCTTGACAGTATCAGTCAAAAATAAAGTGAAGAAGAGAACCATTCTAGCTTTGAAGAGTGACCTTCATGTTGACCAGATTCAAGCGCAGATGTTTCCACGATAGGACCACCATCTTATCATCCCTACACACTTTCACTGAGAGTGCGGCTCCTATACTCACATTTTACTGGATTCCAGCTGTGGATATTGTCGCTGGGCACACAGAAAATGTCAGCACCACTTCCCCTTGGCCAGCAGAAGCACAAGAAAACTCAGTCAGCAGAGCACAGCGCCACAGTGTAGAGCCAGTGGGAGCAGGAAGTGGAGTTGCTTGAATCCAGTTGCCTGGCGTGGATCAAAACACAAGGAAATGTGCGTGCTCTCCTCGCTCACTCCTGCAGTGTTACACATGCTGTATAACACATGCACTATAACACACATGCACCTGAACACACGTGCACTACAACCCACATGCAGTATAACACACATGCACTTTAACACACATTAACTAAAGCACACATGCACTTAAACACACATGCACTATAAGAAACATGCACTATAACACACATGCACTACAACATACATGGAATGCAACACACATGCACTACAACAGATATGCATTGCCACAGATCCCCAGGGACAAGGGCTTATGCAGTATATTCAAAACAAGGGCTTCTGGGCAATAATTACAATTATTTATTTATTGTATTGTATGTTTTTTTGTGTTTTACTGTTTTATTTTATCATCTGAAGGGCATATTCATATTCATTTAGATGTATAAATGGTATTGCCATAGGTCAATCTCTTTATTTAATGACTTTACAATACCAGGATAATGTTGAATTATTGCCCAGTAAGTTTACACAACCACATATTTGTCTTTGCGATATGCAGAGTGTGAACGGTGTATTGAGAAAGTAACTGGAGCCCATTGTGTGGTTAAATGGCTTGTTCACTAAAGCTCAGGTTGCAAAGATGCGAGGTGGCCACAAACCAGTAATGAAAAGCAGTTAAATCCTAAAATGGCTAATTGTGAGTCTGCAAGTGGCGCACATCAATATGTGCATTAAAGCTTATGGAGAGAGGATGTGCTTTAGGGATTCTAAAGTCAAGGCATCCACTTCAGCACCGCCTTTGTTTTTAATAGGATTAATTGTTGTTTCCTGTTTAAAGTAAGGTTTAAAGAAAAAAATTAAATAAAACACAATTACCAGTGCCTGCCCACTAATTGACATTGGGTCCACCTAACAGTAACAGTACCAAGTATTTTCAGACGGTTATTATTAATTGTATGATAGGAGGTAGTCTCGTGAGACCATCCTGATCTTGTGAGCTCACTTTCAGTTTCTCTCTGCAGATCAGTCTGGCCTCAAGGCAGTTGAAATCCTTTAAAAATAAATAAAACAAAGATAGGACCGATCCGCGTTTGGGGGAGGGACTTTCAGTCCATGACGACGCTAGGAGCACCATACTCGGCCAAATGTCAACGCAATGGCGGCACCCAAGGAAAGTGTAGCAATCGATGGGGTGATTGAAATCGCTTCATATGAAAAAGACTGAATAACTATGTTAAAAGATTAACCAAAATTTGCACATAAGGCTTTTCTCTGAGGAGAATCTTTTTTTTTGCTTTACTTCCACGGAATTCGATAAGAGCGAAGAAAGCACGAGTGTCACTTAGTTAAATTAATCTGATTGACTGGAGTTTTTTTTTAACAATGTAAGGCCACACCAATATGTGTAAATCAATTGTTGTGGAAAATAATTGCTGCCCTGCCAAGGCCGCGTAGCAATTATGGCTAGGGATAGAATATTCGCAACTTCAATATCTGGATGGTCTCATGAGGCTAGATTGGAGGAGCACTATTAAAACTAAAATAATAGGCCTATATAACATTTCTATGTTTCTGCTATTCTCTGTATTTGTGTATCTAAACCTTACAATTATTTTCTTTCTATACTATGTGGATCACATAAAATAAAGTTTGCTAGATGATGTAAATACAAGCATGCATCTCTTCCCCACCAAGCCAATGTGTTCTGCTGACACATTTTCACTTTACCTATTTTGTATATTTAGATAACCTTATACTAATATTAGTATAGTAGTTGCAGTGGTAATATATAATAAAATAATGTATTAATAACAACAATAAAAAAAACATAATAATAATAATAATAATAATAACAATTATTATTAATAATAATACCACCACTGTAATTTCTGAGTATATAAGGGACGGACTATGTGTGTTTGCAGAGGGGCTCCTTGGCTTTTGAGCAAGACATGGCTTTTGTTCAGTTCTATAGGCTCTTAAAGCTCAAACCTATTTCATCTTCATGCGGTATTAAATTCACCTGTTTTGTTTCATCAAGGCTTGTTAAATGCCTCAAGAGAAGGTTTTGCTTAAGAAAGCTTTACAAAAGCAAATCTTTTGTAAATATACACTTAAACTAATATAAACAATCAGATAAATGGTTTATTCAATTCTTGAATTTGGGAAGTTTCCAACTATTTATTCTTTTAAAAAGAACACAAATTGTTGGTTATTGTGTGTGTGTATGTGTGTGCGTGTGCGTGTGCGTGTGCGTGCGTGCGTGTGTGTGTGTGTGTGTGTGTGTGTGTGTGTGTGTGTGTGTGGGAGGACGGGGGGGACGCATAGGACGCATAGGAAACATCCTATGCAATCGAGGTTATAGAAGCCTCCTCACAGTTGAGACACAGCCCTTACAGACCATGGTACTGCATTTCGATTCTTGTACTGTATGTACTGACAACATGTGACACTGAACCTGGTCACAGTTAGAAGTACAACTAAATAAGTATACTTGGAGCAGAAAACACCCACACATTAGTGAGCTAATCCCACATTCTGTTTTTGGCTATCAGGCTGATCGTGATGTGATCTCAATCTCAAGGCACTGCACTACTTTGCACCCCTTGTCTGTATTCGCCTGCAGCGTCTCTCTCTCGAAATGGGGGGGGGGGGGGGGGGGGGGGGGGGGGGGTTGAGCCTTTAAATCGTAAAGCCATTGTAATCTTGAGTCGTTTTGTTCTTTTCTAAGCACCAAGTCCAGTAGCCAGAGGGGAACCACTGTTAGCAGGCTTACATGCAGCCTTCAACGCTGGTAATTACCAGACACAATGTACCTAGCTGTGCCCTCAACACTGATGCAGAGGTGTGGGTACACTGTAGGATGTTTATCACCCACTTTAAATGTCCGCACACAAACCCACACACACGATCACACACAAACATGCACTCACACGCACACAAACACACGCACGCACACACACAAACAAACGCACACATGCACAAACACCACACACACGCACACACAAACAAATGCACACATGCATAAACACCACACACACACACGCACAGACACACACACACACACACAGGCACACACATACAAATTGGATAACATTCAATCAATGATTTTCCATTCCAAAAAATACATTATTAATTACTGTCGCTGAGTAGGAGGAAACCACCATTTGAATGTAATTGTACAGCTAAAGTACATATTTACTAAAATACATAGCAACTTCAGAGGATGATTCAATGTCTAATGCTGCTCGCTGTTATTTTATAGATGGATAACAGTGTGGAATGAATCAGCACTCACTGACAATCCTATTTAACTAACCAATTTAAATCTGTAGTTCACAACTGTGGCTTTTTAATTCTGCCGTTAAATCAAATAGGCCTTCATAGGATATTAATTCAATTGTCCCTAGCCATCGACCTTTCTCATTCTCTCTCTCTTGCTCATTCTCTCAATCTCTCCCTCTCCCTCTCTCTGCCTATCTATCTGTCATCTATAAAAAATATAATTTGGATAGTAGGCCACTGTAACCCCGACCTCCCTCTTACTTCTCTCTTAGTTCTCTCTCACTCTGCTGTCATCTGTATGGACCTAAAGCAGGGCAGAGGACACAGGCAATAGATAAAGATGTGCCGGTAATGTTTTAAATGGAAAAGCTGGTGAACTGAAGCAGCTGATAGCATCATAACAATACATACAATTATAATAAAATCATAATAATTATAATAATAATAATAATAGTAATGGATGGAATGAAAATATTTACTATTTGTGGACAATGTGGTGCTATTTGCATATGACGTATTTGTACTGCATAGTGTGACCTCAAGGTCCCCATAGGAAGTTGTATACCAGTGCACCGGAATTTTAAGAGGAATGGTATGTATACTGGCATGTATACCAGTCAAGTGCTAAGCCATTGTCACATGGATCAACACCTCTATAGGTTAGGCTATTGCTCTCATCCAAAAAAGAAATGACCCAAGGCGGCAGCAGGGTTTGCCAGCCATCCTATACATATATGTATGGACAAACTGATTGACCGGGATTGTCTTCAGTGGGTGCTATATTATAACATTTGTATTAGACTCTATGCCAAGTTGCCAAAGTTCTCCATTGTTTTGAGTGAACCCATTTACTCGTCCAGAAAGCAAAATGAAGTATGAATATATTATAACAGGACTATAATATCATAAGGTAGGCTACACAGGCACCAAGAGAGACGTAATTGGTTTGTTGAATAAGTGGTAGCCATTGTTGCCATTCACTTATGGAGATATATTGAGGCTAGTGGGTGCAGCAACAGAACCATGAACAGTTGTGTCCCTTTGTTTAATAGTGCTGTGACTCAAAAACAACCAGAAAGATCAATAGTATATTCATTATTGTTGTAACTATCATTATCATCATTGTTGTGAAATGAAGGAGTGAAAATAGTTTTCCCCTGGCCAAATATGGTTAGCAAAACGTTGTGATTCGGTGGCACATTAAGTTTATCAATCTCAACCATCAATGATCACTAGTAGAATATGGGTGGACGGACAGATAGATGGATGGATGGATGAATTCCTGGATGGATGGCTGCATGAATGGATAGATGGCTGAATGGATGGATAAAACAGGTGACCAATACAAAAGACCAAGTTTGTGTGAAGTGTGTAATTTGTGGACTGGCGCTTGAATAGAGATAATAGGAAAGGAGAAAACTGAAATGAAAGAAGAGGAAAGGCAGATGGGAGATAAATATGTGATATTAAGCCCTTTCCTGGTCCCATTCCAGTTCCAGTTTGCTTCCTCTGTGACCTCGGTGCCAAATATTTCATGAATACGGCTCCAGGCTCCATGTGTTTACATATTTGTTCTGGTCACACAATTATAATAATGGAGCACTACTCACTTCTTTGTCCTTTGCGAACCAGGGATAAACCTATTGTATAGGCGTTAAACAACCCCCCCACCGCTCCGCCTCTCTTTGTTACTTTACACACACACACACACACACACATACACACACACACACACACAATGAAATCAGCTGGCCATCTTTCTTGTGTTGTCTTTGTTGTCCTCTCCCCGCCCCTAGATATAGACAACCCTATACCTTCCAAGGTACCCTGAGGCAAGAGCAAAGACATGCTCCAATTGTGTGCGTGTATGTGTGTCTGTGTGTGTGCGCATGTGTGTGTGTACACGTGTGTGTGTGTGTGTGTGTGTGTGTGTGTGTGTGTGTGAATCTGATCTATTCCATCTGCTCTCAGGACAGGTAGTGTGTCTGCCTCAGGGCCAAACCTCTCTATCCATCTGTCTTTCTATACCTTTCTTTCTGTATTTTCTCTCTCTCTCTCTCTCTCTTTTTCTTTTTTTCGCTGTATATCTTTCTTTCTGGTTAACGCACATTGACACATACACACACAGACACACACACAGTGCTTCTTACTTAAACATGAGTGACATCAGTCATCCGTAACCGATTATGTGGCAGGAAGGGTGTGGGGGGGGGGGGGGGGGGGGGGGGGGGTCATGGCTCCGTCCTCTGCTGTCCTCAGGGGTCTTGTCCTTGGCTTGCACTCAAACTTGAGTTTCTTATACTCAATTAGCAGTCATTTGTTACAGACTTTGGAGTCTGTGATGATTTCGCTAATACTATAAGTCCCAGTAAAAGTCAATAGTGTTTTTCTCAGAATCAATACTGTACAAAGAAAGTGCAATTGTGGCGTTTCAGACTTTGGCTTAGTGAATTTTGGTTGCGATGGCAGTTCCTAGTGTATCTGCATATTGCAGAGCCCTGCTTAGTTAAAAAGCCTATATTTTAACATCAAAGAGAAATAAAAAAGAACGCTCTTGGAATGTTTAAAGGGCATCCTTGAACACACGTACTTAAAAAAAAGTATATAGCAACAAGAAACACAAGAAAATGTGTAGAATACTGCATACATAGAATGAATGGGGAGTGTGTGTGAAAAGAGAGAGAGAGCAAAACATAGAGCAAGAGAGCAAGAAAGAGAGAGAGCAAGAGAGAGAGCCAGAGAGAGAGGAAAGGGGCATTACCCACAGGAGCAGTAGGCCCACAGTCCTACACATAAATATAAACCAGATGCACTTCTTGCTTCCATCTAAACCTTACTCTCATTTAGCATTGTGTGTCGGAGATATTGTTATCAACATAACTTTTGAATGTTTTATCTTTCAGAAAGTCTCTGTCCCTCCCTCTCTCTCACCTTTTCTGCCTTCCTTCATCTCTTCCAAGGACACCATCCCAGTAGTGGTAACCATGGAGACAGGTCCAGTAGGGTTGTGTGAGTGAGAATCTCAGGGACTGTTGGTGACTCTGTGTGTGTGGATGTGTGTGTGTGTGTGTGTGTGTGTGTGTGTGTGTGTGTGTGTGTGTGTGTGTGTGTGTGTGTGTGTGTGTGAGTCTGTGTGCGTGTCTGTATGTAAATCACCTGATTTAGTGGTTGATTTCATCACCTGGGGTTTAATGTATTCTGCGCCGGGGCGGGAATCAAATCCACTTCAAAGATTTCTATTATCCCGGCTTCCTCTGACCCAACTCCGTCTCTCTCTTTCTGCCTCCACTTGAATGTTCGATGCCTTCTCTGTTTCTCAAAAAAGGAAAATATTTTTCTTGCAAAATTTATGAACAGTAATGGCACAGTAAAAACTAGATGAACTACACACCGAATTACTGTGCAAGACGTCCCCCACGCATGTCTTACATGGTGATTTAATAGCCCATCATGGTAGCGTCAAAGCCCCATTCAGTCAATGTTGTGTCAAGGCTGCACAAAAGGCTACGGGTTATTTTAATTTTATTGTCTCCTATTCTAATTGGATTCAAATACTCTTATCTAATTCTGGATTCACATATGAGATGTCGAATCGCCCAACCCTTAAGGGTTGGTATAGTTGTTTTTATTACATTATTGCATATATTCTCATAATTTGTATTGCAATATTCTTTATTGTTTAAAGTGTATTTATTGTACACTGTGAGAGAGAAAGAACTGCTGTGTGTGTGTGTGTGTGTTAAGGTGACTTTGTGTGTGTGTGTGTGTGTGTGTGTGTGTGTGTGTATGTGCGCAAGCGAGTGTGTGATTCTGTGTCTGTGCCTTCTGCATCAGATTACCTCAGCTCCAGCCGGCTGGCATTGATGGAGGATCATCATTATCACCTCGACTAGGTGAAGTGGCCCTTTGACTGGACCTTGTTTGGTGTGTTTGCATGTGTGTGTGTGTGTGTGTGTGTGTGTGTGTGTGTGTGTGTGTGTGTGTGTGTGTGTGTGTGTGTGTGTGTGTGTGTGTGTGCATGATGTGTGTGTATGCGCATGTGGATGTGTTTATATGTGTCTGTGAATGTGTGTGTGTGATGGGTGTGCATGCATGTGTGTGTGTGGCATGTGTGTATCATACAGCTATTCTAGTATCACCTAAAGTCATGGCTAGAATAATTTAGCTTTACTGGCAGCTCTGTTATGCAAACAAATGGCGGTGGTAGGCAGGGTCGGTGAAGGGTGACGCCTGAATCTGGCTGCATCAGGCCAATGAGTGATGGATACAGCAGATTGAATTCAACCTTGTTTAATCATTTCATTTCAAATGCACTGCAGTGCCTAGCCCAGAATGTGAAAACACATGCGCCCACACACCAACACATTCACAGATACCCATCTACATTCACACAAACACATAAACATACACGCACACACATTCACACAGACACATAAACATACACGCACACACATTCACACAGACAGATCAACATAGACACACATACATTCACACGGACATAAACTTACAAGCAAGCACACAAGCAAACACACACACACACCACCCATAGAATTTCAGATTAGTAGTTTCAGAAATGACGCCATGCGTATAGAAATAGGACTTGCTGCGTTCTATCTGTTGTGCATGTGGGTTGGTTGTCAAGCAGCTTCACTTCATCAAGGTTACCTGATGGCCAGTTTAGTCACTAGGCCTGTTTCCAGCCAATGACTTGTACGTGAACAAAACGAGGCAGATCGTCTATAATTGATTGCTCTCAGCAACATTAGCCTAAACATTGTCTTCATGAGTCTTGTCCTATCTTATCTGTCATGATGAGTGACCACTATAAAATGAAGAGGCAGGGCTGAGAGAGAGAAAAGAGAGAGTCGAGACAGACAGAGACACATTCTATTTATTATCTGTAATCCATCACATATATGTGTATAGTTTTATTTTGAGTAACATCTCAACTTTATATGCAGAGTACATGTATTCACTCCAATGAATGGATAATGAGCATTTTTAAAACAATGTTTTTGCAATTCCTCACTTTGTTAAAAATACAATTGGAGCTTGCCTTGTGAGACCATCCTGTTCACATTATGTTCTCTCTGCAGATCAGTTTGGCCTCCAGCCCGTTGAAAGCCTCTCACAATTGTTTTTAAATTACTGGACCAATCAGCACCAGGGGGAGGGAGTTTTAGTTCGGGACAAAGCAATCAAAAGCATTTCATCTGAAAAAGACTGAATAAGGATGTTGAAAGATGAACAGAAATTAGCATGGAAGGCTTTTCTCAGAGATAAGACCTCTTTGCTTGACTTCCGACCGGATTTGGCAAGAGAGAAGAGAGTAACAGCGTCACGTAGTTATTTCATCTGATTGGCTAGAGTTTTATGAACAACGCAAGGCTGCGCCGATATGCGGAAATCAATGGCCCCGCCAAGGCCAGACTGATCAAAATGGTTACATGACGCTAAATTGGAACAGCTCCGGTTGCTTGTTTCCAAACATCATCAAATATCATCTAGTGTATACAAGAACACCCATTTGTCTAGCATACAGAAAATGGCTTCTATCCTCAAGTGGCAACTTGCTCACAGAGCTTTTTCTGTGAAAGGAGCAAAGTCACAGAACTTTTGAAACCGTTATGCTCTATTGTATCTTACTGTACTCAGTTTACCTTCTTTTTACCTCATTGTTTTACTCTGTTGTTTTCACAAAAGCCCTTCTAGGGACGGTTGTTGCAAATTAGCATCCACTTTAAAAACAATGATACTTGTCTTGGATAGCTGTGCTCAGTTTGTCTATGTATATTGTATCTGTCCCTACCATCCAATAACAAAGAACCAGCACAAGGTGAATGGCGAGTTGTGAAGTCATATTTACAATGTTTACAGAAAATATACAGCACAACGAGATACACATGGTCTATACATACACAGACACACACACACACACACAGATTGAGATTGAGTGGATGTTTGTTTTCCAGTGTTTAGCTGAGGGTGAATACATGGCAACACGACGTGCCATTCACGGCCAAAACACACAGGCAGTTTAGCCAATGTCCCAGCAGGCTTCAGCTACTGCTCACCCACGCCCATCCAACACACAGTAATTGCTTGCCTCACACCAAACCACTGACTACCAGCGTGATTCAAAACGTAAGGGTTGGAAATACGTAGCATTCAAATGAATACGTGTTGTTGTTTTTAACATAGAGAGTTCTCAGGCCCAACATCTTTTTAATTGGCCCAATATGGAACATGTTCACTTCAAACCACTTGTTGTTACCCAGGATGCAATGCAGTTAATTCATAGACTGTAAAAAACATGGACGTAGTGCCCGTGACATCACTTATTGGTTTACACACAACCATTTTTAAGCTGTAAAATGCCTTCTATGGGCGGTGCCATTGTTTGAGATTTTTCGGCTCACATTGGTCCATGGCCAAAACTCATTAATGTTCAAGCCTTAATAACGTTTTTATGAACTAAAACTGTCAAAAAGGGTCCTCTCAAAGTACATACTATAAAGATAAACTAGCCACTTAGATCCTCACTGAACAAAGATAACAATTATTGGCTTTGTATTATGAGAATGATATTGACCATGGTGTTGAGCCTTTTCGCATCCAACAACCATGAACCACCTATAGGCCGTAAGAGGAACTACATGTTAGTTGCTTCCTCTGGGGCTTCACACACAGGTCGTCATGGCGGTGCTTGAATGCATTATTGGAGCTGTGCGACATGCACACCTCAGAGCAGGCTAAGGCCTTCTTATACAGCAGCACTACTTTGCTACTGTAGTCTTAGCCTGTCGACCGCTTTGCACCACAGACTGCTATGATATGCTCCATGCTAACCGATGCATCAGCTCCAGCTGGGCCCGCGAGCTGCTGATCTCGTCCCAAGTTAACCGAGTGGAACTATTTCACACAGAGACACGCACACACACACACCCCCAGAGACAGCTCGAGCAGCAAAGCTCACCATGTATAATGCATGTTGGCCAGCCGTGCGCGCATGCAAGCACGCCTTGCGGGAGAGTCACACTCAGACAGACCAAGGAGGGATCCCCGGGGAGTCAAATGCGCGAAAGGAGAGAAGTTGATTATAAGGCCCTTAATGACGCTGCTAATTACCATTGGTGCTAATTAGCTGGCGCTCCAAGTTAACTGCGTAGAGGGTAATCAGTGTGACTGGAACGAGACAGAAGTTGGAGGAAAACTATCATTCTTCAACACTTCACAGGGGGAGAAGTGAGATATTATGCAGCGTTGTGTTGTGTCTAGGCTCCCAACGTGGTCCCTGAAGCCAGTCCCATGCTTAACGATGGAGCGCCAATGATGTATAACGCTGGCAAAAAAACAAAAACAAATAGTTCCACTGCCATATGCCTGACCTACACAACAAAGTGCAAGTCAAAAAGTGATTTAACCTCAACAGCAGGGAGAGGTTAAAGCAATCACTGTATCGCTGTTCAGGCTAACACATTTAGGTTTCTTACACAATCTTAAAGGCAAACACAAACACACACACACACAGGCACGAAGACAACTACACACACACACACACACACACAGACAAACACACGCTCAAAAAAACTGACAAACACAGAAATACAGACAAACACACACACACACACACTCAACCACACTACCCCCTACACAAACACACACACGCACACCCATCTAGTTTGACTGATGTGGCGCACAGCGGTGTAAATCCAGGTTTTACATGATGCTACAGATACTATCTTAATCTTCTCCCAGGCTGTCAACACCACTACCACCACCACTATCTTCGGACTCCTGTCTAGATGTTAAACCTAAATCTAACTATATTATCTTTAAATGCAAACCGCCTTTGATTAAGAAATAGTGTTCAAGGTAACAAGAAGGTAAAGTGCTCCCAGCTATGGTCCCATGCAAGGGATCCTATAGGATCAGGGGTCAATCTGAACATTTTGGCTAATAGGCCAGTTGGCAGGTTGAGTGAAGAAGTTACCGGCCAGGCCGATTTTTTAAAGGCCAATTTTCTAAATGGCCTTTTACTGCATCGCTATGTGTTATTATTAACATGAATAACTCTCGTGCAATTATCATAAACAACAGGAATGAATAAGCCTTATTTATTGAGGTTAATCCATTCCATTGCTTCATGAATTACGGATTTTGGGGTTGCCTTCTTTGCCTTTGAGTTAGTAAGTTAGTAACATTCCATGAGTTAGCTGGTTAGTTCCAGCATCATTGCTAATGTTATCATCATCATCGACAGGGACATAAGCTTGTAAGACATTGTTGTTGTCGTTAGAGGTGCAAACGTGTACTCGAGTAAACGAGTAGACCTACTCGTCAAACAAGCTCTTCCTCACTCTCTCTCAACTCAAGCCCATCGTTGCAAGTGAACGGATACTCGGACAAACAAAGTGGACGTGTGCGTCAAACTTCAAATGCATTTGGCACGCGCCACATGCTGCGTACCCATTGATTGTATATATAAGTGCGTACGACATCCATACCACAACTGCACGTGGCCGATTAGCGGTCTTCAAACATCTGAACATCTGAAGGAGAAACAGTCAACGGAACACATGTCACGTGGGCCTTTGAAAATAAGATCATTCGGAAAATAGGCTTCTAATATTTTTACAAGCCATGGGGCGGGAGAACCTCTGCAATTTGCCGGCCAAATGGTAGATTAAGACGCCACTGGCGCTTGACGGGTACCATCATTGGGCCCTGATCGTGCAGGGACCCTGGTCCCAGGGCTGGCTGGTTGGCATGCTGGGAATCCTGGTCCCACTGCGACCTGCGTGTATACTGGTGTCATGGTTTGATGTCACAGCTTGACTTGGTGACTGTAGGCTTCATCACAGTATCGCTCACTCAAAGCATGTGTGTTTGTGTGTGTGAGTGTGGGCATATGTGTTTGTGTATTTCTGTCCGTGTTATCATTTTGTGTGCTATCCCAGATCTGCATAACTGATTGAATGAAACTGTTACTGTTTTATGTAACAAAATTGCCGCTCTGGTCTACTCCGGCCACTGTGTCAAATTAGCACCAATTGTGCTGCTACGTTGTTTGTTTCACTTAGTTTATTCAGAGGCACTGCGTATGTCGATCCTGTTAAACTCTGTGACCAGGGAGTGATTGAGTTAAGGAGCTCTTGTATCTCTTCCTCAAGGCTCAGAAGAACAGTTTTGGTAGCCAGCCCCATCCATAACACATGTTCACAGGACAAAGGTCAGAATAGACAAATAACAAGACATGGTTCATTTAGCTCAGCTAAGAGAACAGAGTGCACATCTTACATCACAACACAGTGTGTTCCCCCTACAGGTGTTCAGCAATGGCCCTGCTGCAGCAGTAATCTTTAGCAGCTCTCCTGTGTGGTTTCATAGTGAACCATGAGGCTGGGATGATTCAAGCCCAACACGATATGATCATCAGACAAATAGACAGCCGCCTACAAAGTTCAATAATTATCTTTCCATATGCCTATATATTTGTTCACAAAGATTCAATTACCTTTGTATCTGATTGACTGTTGATCGGAACAAAGCGGTTAATACAAAATATCATATCCGGATGGGCTGAAGGAAAAGCATTGAACGCACAAGTAGGAAAATTCCCAAGGCATGCGCGACATAGACAAGCAACACAACTCACTGACATTGCATATGAAACGCAACAACACAATGATTCCAGAGTGGTTCCGTCTGAAGTGAAGGTTTGTTGTGAGCCGGGCGACTGCAGCAATACACACTGCGGTGTGCGTGAGTGACAAGATCACGTCACTTACCAGAACATTAATTTGTTGCTTTATATGTCCTTGTTTTATTTATACCAATTCTCTGAATTCAAAATTCTTATTCTTATGTTATTTTGAAAATGGTATTATTAAAAATGTAGGCATATATATTTGAATGAAAAACTCCAGGACACTTCTCGTGGGCTTAGTGTGGTTATAGACGGGTTTCTTTCCATAGCATATGCTGGCACCTGCCCTAATTGAAACAAATGAGAGGCATAACTTTGCATGCAAAGTTCCCGTTCAGGGAACATGACTGAGCAGGTCTCAACCAATCAACAAGCCAGAAAGGCTAAATCAACACTCTAATTGGATGCTCTTATTCACTGTAGTCCATTATATGTCTTTAGACACACATGAACACACATGCAATGTGATCGTGACATGGGTACCAATGCTTAACATCTATTATTACTTCACACAGCCCAAAGTACTTGAGTTCAAAGTCTTCCATTTAGAGCTTTCTCAGAGCTCTAAATGGAACACACACACACACACTAAGGCACACACACACACACACACACACACATACGGTGCCTGAGTGCCTCATTAGAACTCGGGGCTTGCACCGACAACGACATAATGATGGCGTTACATCATTCAGGGAAAGGAATATCTTGCTGTATGCCTTCTTAACCACTGCAGGGGGATCCCTAGATCTTTTGTAGCCCTCTCTACTTGGCCTTCTTGGTGGAGGACTCCCTCTCCTCCACACCAAACCTCTAAACTAGCACTCTGTCTGACCAGCCGTTTCAAGTGAGCCACCCATGTCTCCTTATGTGTCATAGCATTGTTATGTAAATTAATATCTTTGATTACCTTATTAGACCACACGATATTAAAGCTAACATTGGACCACACATTCATAGTACTCACACCACTTCTGACTAGTTTCTGCTTCTACACAGAGTGGTCAAGACAACACCATTTAAAGTTTTATTTAAATCTGAACCTACAGGCGTCGCTACATTACCATTCCGCCCACACCAACATAGACTAAATATTTATCTGGGTCTTCATGAACCACCTCCAGAGCGCATGTCCGTTTACCTTGTATTTCTGAATAAACCACGTGTACTCTTTGAGTCATACCTACCCCCAAAACCATGATACCAGAGGCACCAGGAGAGCACGTTTCACCAATTGGCAGATGGTCTGTTCTGTATGCCATTATGAGTGTAACCGGGGTACTGTATGTATAAATTCTGGCCCTCCAAAGTAGTGTCTTGTTGTGACCACGTGCAGCTCTGTGATATACTGTGTGTGTGATGTCATCCACACGTGAATCTTTATTATTATTTATAATGAAACCACGGAAATATAAGAACCGTAAGTGGTTTGCATTGTGACAACAGAGAAACATACGAATCGGTACACTAGAAAGAAATGGGTGGATTTTTTCCTTTGAAGATTTCATGCATTGTCACACACTGTAGACAACGCAGCCCTGTCAGAAGAAAGCAATTTGGGAGCGTGGAACTTTAGCAACGGGTGACTTAAATTTGAAAACTTTTAATCCTTGTTATGAAGATAGTGCTCAATAAACAGCTGATTCTTTTCAATTCTTCAAACAATTGTAAAGTGGTTTAAGTGCAAAAGCATGAACAGATTAGCGTAGCACCTCACCTAAATTGGATTTCAACAGTTCAGTAGTGAAAGCACTATCAGAACAAAATATTACCAATTCCGAAATAATGCACTTTTCTTATAGCCAACAAAAAACTCATTTCATAGCTCGCATTCTAGAGTTTGCAAAGATAAGCCCATCAAGTATGTGCATGTGTGGACGCATGTTTGTATGTGTGTGTGTGTGTGTGTGTGTGTGTGTGTGTGTGTGTGTGCACATGTGTCTGTGTGTGTTTGTGTGTGCGTTTGTAATTGAGGACACGATAGTCACTGTGGACTCTGCAGGCCTCTACCATCTTACCTCTCCAGCGCTGAGACCCGCTGATAAGAGACGCTGTGTCAATCAGCCTGCCAGCGAGGTGCGGCAGGTGCGTTGCATCATGGGATGCAGCCGTGCAAGTTTATCAAACAGGCCCTGTATCAAATGGTTTCATCATCCCCCTTTTATCAGATAGAAAGACTCCTGTCAGAGTTCACCTTACATTCATCAATCATTTCCAACACGTTGGGTGCGTCTGGTCCAAGACCATCAGCCTCCAGCACTACAGGTGCCGCTTGCATGGGATGGACATATTGGACTTCAACGCTATCAGGATTACTGTCAAAACAAGTGTTTTCATCATCCCCACCCAACACTACAAACTAAATCAGTGTAAAGATTAAAAACAATCAATTTTTTTCCAAAAGTATCTTGGCTAGCTCAGATGGCTTCGAAACTAATACAATTGGCTGCCCGTACTGAAAAATGAAAGAAAAACAGGGCACACCTCCCACCGCACAAAGCGGTATAAAACAACAGCTCACAGGCAGGCAGAGGGACCAACAGCTCATTGGTTGAACTGGTGGAGGGACAAACAGTTAATTGGTTGAACAGGTGAGAGACCAACAGATCACAGGTACAACAGGCAGGCAGAGAGAGACCAACAGCTCACAGCTATTACAGGCAGGCAGAGAGAGGCCAACAGCTCACAGGTATAACAGGCAGGAAGAGAGAGAACAACAGCTCATGGGCTGAACAAGCAGGGAGAGAGACCAACAGATCACAGGTATAACAGGCAGGGAGAGAGAGACCAACAGCTCATGGGCTGAACAAGCAGGGAGAGAGACCAACAGATCACAGGTATAACAGGCAGGGAGAGAGAGACCAACAGCTCATGGGCTGAACAAGCAGGGAGAGAGACCAACAAATCACAGGTACAACAGGCAGGGAGAGAGAGACCAACAGCTCATGGGCTGAACAAGCAGGGAGAGAGACCAACAGATCACAGTTATAATAAGCAGGCAGAGAGAACAACAGCTCATGGGCTGAACAGGCAGGGAGAGGGAGTTGTGTAACCACCCTTTGCAGTGGGAAGTGAGTCGGAGCAGAAGATTTGGATTATTAGCAGGTAGATGTGTGAGTCATTTTAGTGCGTTTGGAGATTAGAGGAGGGATGGTGATTTAACAAGCACTGTAGGCTACGCTGTCACCAGCTGCCACGGGCAACACTGCATGCAGATTCATGGAGATGGATTTGGTCATGAATAACTTTATGGCATACTGGTGATGAGACAGCTGTGTGCGTGCAAGCACAAAAGAAACGATGCCCGTATATAATGTGAGTCCCAACCGCAAACATGCAGATGCGCACACACACACACACACAATCACACACACACATACATACACACCATACACAGACGTACAGATGGGGGAAAAAAGGCTACTTGGCAGCCAGCGGTGGGGGTGTAAATATATTAGGGATTCAGTGTGTGATGACACACAGCACAGAAGGAGAGCCTACAGAAGCGGCCAATTAGAACCGATATACAGCCAAGATACAGACAATACAGCCAATAAGAACCAATACAGAACCTCAATAGAGAACTACAATACAGCATCCCATTATTGAACTCATATACAGAACCCTGTATTATAGAACTACAATAAATAAATCCTATACAGATCCCTGTAATGTAGAACTACATTACAGAACCCTGTATTATAGAGCTACAATTTAGAATACAAATACAGAACCCTGCAAAATAGAACAACACCTCTTCAATATAGAACTAGCATATAGAATCCAATATAAAAGTCAAATACAGAACCCAGCAATACAGACCTACAATACAGAACCACATTAAAGAACTACAATGCTGATCCCTGCAATAAAGAACTACAATAAAGAACCCTGAAATATAGAACTACAAAACAGAACCCTGCAATATAGAAATACGATACAGAACCCAGTAATATAGAATACAGAATCCTGTAATGTAGAATACAGAACCCTGTTATAAAGAACTACAGCAACCCAATATAGCACTACAATACAGGAACATGCCATTCTGAGGAGGCAGGGAAGAAAGGGAAGAAGGGAGAAAAATTGGCAGGTATATTGTGTTTGATTTAGTGGGCAGCTAAAAGAGATTGGAAAAGATAAAACGAGAGGGAGAGGAACAAGTGAAACCAGATAAGTAGGATAGAGATTTTTTTCTTCAAAGTCTGTAGACGAAAACAAACATTGAAATGACAAATAGATACAGCTTATCAGAGCCTAAATACAAAGCCCACGGAGCCTGGTTCCCAGGACGACAAGAATCGTCAAAGGCCTAGGAAGCTGTATCAATACTTACTTACTTCTATCGCTCTGCAATGTGTTGTAGTGGATGTTGATAAGCCACATCAAAATAACTTCCAAGTGTCCTTCAGAGGAAATGTACATTTATATTTAAGGTAGATATCCATCTCCTGCAAACACAGGATTCAACGTAAGACACTGCAGCTAGCATAAATAGGAGTGAGCCCAGTCACTTCAAATATTTGTCCATGTTCATAGAAACCACATAGACATAAATTCGAACACACAACATTCATACGCAACACACACACACACACACACACACGCACACACTCATAACCTTTCAGCATTCCCTGCCATGTGGGTTTGTGTGAGAGAGTTATTGAGCTGTTCTGCACCTGTGGCACATATCCAGGATAGGGCTGTAGATATATAGCCTGCTCTTTAAGACTAGCCAGCAAGCTGATCACTCTGGGGGAGAGAGACACTCACTCTGATCACCCTGCAGAGAGAAAGAGAGAGAGCAAAAGAGAGTGAGAGAGACAGACCACTGCTGAGAGACTCGCTCTCAGAAAGACAAACAAGTAAGTGCACACCTGCATCCGTGTGTGTGTGTGGTTGTGGTTGTGTGTGTGTGTGTGTGTGTGTGTGTGTGTGTGTGTGTGTGTGTGTGTGTGTGTGTGTGTGTGTGTGTGTGTGTGTGTGTGTGTGTGTGTGTGTGTGTGTGTGTGTGTGTGTGTGTGCATGGGGCAGGACTTCAGAACCAGTGAGACCTGCATTGGTCACTGCTTTACTTCATAAATTAAGCTTTCTGATCCCGTGTTACTAAATTACTGCACACCATCACAACATAATTAAGTGAATCTCTTTTATTGTTAACATGCCAGTCGTTTTTTGTTTTTCTTATGATTTAAGAGCCAAGTTAATTGATAACCATCTTGATCGATTGATGATCGGTATCAATGAGACAGTTTTTGCCTATGTGATGCTCTTAGGTACACATTTGATATTCAGAATCTTGATGTATTTGAGCAACTTTAAAGATCCAGAGAAGACATCCTAGTATGTATGCTAATTTGCTTATGTCTTTATGCCCATCCATCTTAATGTCTGTCCACCCAGTCAACCAGTCAGTCAGTCTGGCTTGTCTGTCCAGGCCAGAAAAACTTTGCTGATGAAGCCACTGATATCAGTAATGACACAAACAGAAATACGAGGTACTTCAACACATATCGATCCAGGTCCTGGCCCAACGTGACACACGCAGACATCTATGCTTTACATGGATATTATCTATTCCAGCACTGCTATAAGCCAACAGATCAATGACAGATGACGATCGGGGTCAAAGATTGTTAGAGAGGCCTAAGGGTATATTGCATAAGGCAGTGTGTGTGTGTGTGTGTGTGTGTGTGTGTGTGTGTGTGTGTGTGTGTGTGTGTGTGTGTGTGTGTGTGTGTGTGTGTGTTCATGTTTTAATCATGGCAGCCAGGTTCGTGTCCGGATGTCCCCGTGTTCCACCTCTCCTTGATCCTGTGATACCATAGTTAGTTGATTGACCTCTGCTGTCAGGACCTAATTAGACATTCTAATTAAGGATTAGATGTGTCAGAAGGGAGGCATACTTGTGTGTGTGTGTGTGTGTGTGTGTGTGTGTGTGTGTGTGTGTGTGTGTGTGTGTGTGTGTGTGTGTGTTTATATGTAATGTGTGGAGACATGATAAGGATGTGAAGGTCAATGTCTTGCATTTAGTTACCATAACACAAGTAAGTAGAAGGCAACACTAGTAAAACAAAAATGAAGTCAGCTACCTTTAACCTTAAATTGAACAATTTGGATATAGTTATAGAATAATATCACAGTAAAAAAAAAATTGTCATCTTTAAAACGTTTACGTTCTTTCGCTGATAAACGTGCAGAGTAATAAACTGCGGCTGAAAGGACCAGTGCCGGTGAACGCGGCTTTCATAAAGTTTACAGTGGCCGAAGTCTCACACAAAACCTTTCTCTTTTACCACTCAAAAATCGAATCATAATTGTGCTTTCACATTATAGCGTAACAGATGCAGTTGCGTACATTTGACATATTGGGTAAAGTCATGTTATGACAAATTGTGTCCCGTATTGATTCAGCAAGGAGTTTTAATATTGAAGGTAGTATTATTTTCTCTTTGCTGCCGTGGTTCCAATATTTCAAATGAATTAAATAGTTTTTACAGTTTTAACAGTTATGTTTAACAAGGGGTGGCGGCAATAAAAAAAAAACGTTCAAAGAATTGCAGACCCAGCTTTTAAATGAGACTGCGGTTTATTGGTCAAAAACATGTTGCTAGATCCGCCACTAAAGGGGACTCTGCGTTTAATTGGGACTCTACTTTCATTGAAGTTGTATGGTCACAACACATAATTAGAGCGAAGAGGGAAAGGGGCATTCTGTTTCTTCAGTAGTGAGAAATGGGTGGCCGCCAAAACTTTCTCAGAAGAATGAGGCAGTTTCTCAGCTTTGAGAGAGAGAGAGAGAGAGAGAGAGAGAGAGAGAGAGAGAGAGAGAGAGAGAGAGAGAGAGAGAGAGAGAGAGAGAGAGAGAGAGAGAGTGTGTGTGTGTGTGTGAGTGAGTGAGTGAGAGAGAGAGAAAATGACACACAGAGATAGATATATAGAGAGAGAGAAAGAGAGTGAGAGAGAGAGCGAGAGAGAGTGTGTGTGTGTGTGAGTGAGTGAGTGAGTGAGTGAGAAAATTGCACACAGAGATATATATATAGAGAGAAAGACAGAGAGAGAGAGAGAGAGAGAGAGAGAGAGAGAGAGAGAGAGAGAGAGAGAGAGAGAGAGAGAGAGAGAGAGAGAGAAAGAGAAAGAGAAAGAGAAAGAGAAAGAGAAAGAGAAAGAGAAAGAATGACAGCGAGAGACACACAGAGCTGCAGTTTTGTGATAGACAACCTCCAGAATCTCCCCCAGAGTGGGAGACCATCCCTTATTGCTTCTCTATAGGGTGCTGGTGCATTTTATTCCCCCCCCCCCCCCCACCCCCCATCTCCCATCTGACCATCTTTCCCTTTTCATCTCAACACTTGCTTAATCTTTCCATGTTTTTCTTCTTCTCCCGTCTCTCTCCATCTATTTCAAATTGCTTCTGTCTCTTTCTGCTGCTCATCCTGCACTTTAGCTTGACCTTCCTTTATCTCTTTCTCTCTTTATCTATCTTCTCTCTCTCCCTCACATGTTCTCCCTCCCTTCCTCTGATCCTTTTCATGGAGCCTCATTTGGCACCCAGTTGGTGTCTTACAAAAGGAACAATCATGGGGATGAATAGAGAGCAAGAAGGGCAGGGGGAAGAGAGACAGAGAGAGAGAGAGCGAGAAGGAGAGACAGAGACAGAGAGAGAGAGAAAGTTAAATTGAAGCCTTAATAACACAGGACTATTTGGGAATGATCTTCATCAGTTGGATTTGTGAGGAAGATAGAGGCAGGATGTGGGGGGGGGGGGGGGGGGGTTAGCAGAACGACATGAACCTCCAAGGGCCTGTTGTTGAGGCTTGGTAGAGAAGATATGAGGACAATCAGAGGATGAAGATAGACAGGAAGATAGAGAGAGATGGAGAGTAATAGAAAGAGCTAGAGCGAGAGAGAGGATCATTTGAATTTGCAATTTGAATTGCAAAGGCCCCTTATTAACTCAAACGAATCTTCTTAGTGCACTAGAGACAACTCTTCTTGCATCAACTTGCACATGTACACAAAACACCACCTTTGGCCCAGAATAGGCGAACACCCACCAACCCTCCACTAACAAGCTGGTAGACCCTCAACCCTGGAGCTGCCGCCAGTCCTTGGATCTGGAGACCCAGCCCCCCAGAGTATATTCTTTCCAGTCAGCCAAACAGCCAATTAAGCTGTCCCAGAAAAAGTGTTAATCAATGACACATCATTTCTTTTTCTTTTTCCACAGCCTTTCAGACCATACACAAACACTTCATTAGAAACATAAAATAAATCCAGCCATCTAGAACACTCAACAATAAATTAATGGCTCTGACTCACTGACTCAACTTTATAGCAGACACATAGCGACCCTCCCCAATGCTATAGGATCCAGGTATGTCTTTGTGTAGCTATTGTCCCGTGTATTGACCTCCACTGTAGCTCGGCAGTCCACTTATCATCAGATGGCTTGCACAGGGATTCCACATTCAAAACATTTTAAACTTCCCAAACTCATAAACAGCATATAGTTCACCCAACACATTCCTTAAACAGACGAGGTATCGTTTAAGGTTATGTGTTTCAGATCCTTGGCAAGTCAAGGAACATAAACAAGTCAGAGAATTAACATGGCGTCCAACAGGCATCCAAGTATTTTGAATGGTAATGGTAAATGGACTGTATTTATATAGCGCTTTTCTAACCAGGACCACTCAAAGTGCTCTACAATATTGCCTAACATTCACACACACATTCACACACCGCCGGTGGTGTCAACCATGCAAGGCAACAGCCAGCTCGTCGGGAGCAGTTGGAGTTAGGTGTCTTGCTCAGGGACACCTTGAGCCAACAGCCAATGGTGATAACTGAACAGAGGTTATCACCGTTGCTAAAGAAACAACTCTAAATTAGCCTCGCTATGCCTACTAAGAAGCGCTCCTTTAGAACTACCACCATAGCTTCATTCATTCCCAAAGACTATGATAAGTCGGCATCACCTGTTTGTTCTCCAACCCCCGAAAGAACCTCTTCTCCCAACCCACCTGGGCCAGGTAGAACCAAAGTCAAGAGCAAATCCTCCATTGACTCACTAACTCCCACACACAAAACTCCCAGGATGCACTGCATACAGAGAGAGAGAGAGAGAGAGAGAGAGAGAGAGAGAGAGAGAGAGAGAGAGAGAGAGAGAAGAGAGAGAGAGAGAAGAGAGAGAGAGAGTGGAAAACAGGGAGAGACAAACAGAGGGAGTGACAGAGATGGATAGATAGATAGATAGATAGATAGATAGATAGATAGATAGATAGATAGATAGATAGATAGATAGATAGATAGATAGATAGATAGATAGATAGATAGATAGATAGATAGATAGATAGATAGATAGATAGATAGATAGATAGATGTATACGTATGGATAGATGAGAGCTTGAGAGGGATAAACATCAAGATAGCTGGAGCATGAGAGCGAGAGCAGCAGCGGCCGCATAAATAGTAGGAGTGGTGGTGGTAGGGTGAGCAATTAGTATGAGGGTAGAGCCCCACGTCTCCCAGTGCAACCTCACAGTCACTAACCGCCAGCCATTCAGTCTCCCTTGGATCCACACAACACTGATACAGCGCCACATCGGTGGGCTGTCTGAAATGCTAATGAGCAGGCGTCGCAATGAAATGGAATAGTAGATGAAGACGTCATGGCTGCTGGTTTTTCCTTCTTTTTTTTTGAGTTAAATGAGAATGGGATGACCTAGTTACAAAAAGAATGACAGAGAAAACAGATGGCTGCTCTGGAGTGAAGGTTATGTTAGAGGAGAGAGGGAGAGAGCTTTATTTTAAAAGCTCTTTATTCTTGACAGCTTTCCATACCTATGACAGAGAGAGAGAGAGAGAGTGTGAGAGAGAGAGAGAGAGAGAGAGAGAGAGAGAGAGAGAGAGAGAGAGAGAGAGCAAGAGAAAGATGCACTGTGAATTTCAGAGAACAATCTACAAGATGATTCCATGTGTTTATTCACATATTTGATGTAATGTATTACATTTGTAGGACGGGGAAATGTTTATTTTCCACATGCTACTCCATTTGAATGGTGTTGAAAAATACACAAATATAAAAACCAATCAACAGCAGGAATGTAGAGAGAGCAACTTGGTGAAGAAGGAGATATCTGGAGCATGAAACCTGGATAGGAAGTGAATTTGAGAACATCACCAAAAGTAGACATGAAGAGGGGCGGGGGGGGGGGGGGGGGGGGGCGGTCAGATGAAGATGGAAGGCTGTTTTCATGATGTCTGGTGTGTGTGGTGGTGCCAGCACTGTCCTACTTGGCCTCCCGGACGGTGACTCTAAATGACAGCCCACCTCCAGAGAAGCGTATTGCACAACATTCAGCCTTGGCACCGAGAATGAACATATTTCACTTGTCAGGGTTTCTTGTATGATGCCTTTAGAACCGACTGTCACGCACAATGAAAATCCATGAAAAGACTGTCGTCGATGCAACTCTTTTTCTTTTCTTTTTTGTTAATGTTTCGAACAGCAATTGCACTTCTCGCTGTGTATGTGATGGGATTAAAACAGTGTTTTCAAATTATGTGAAGTGGAATCCCAGCAAACGATTATCCCCAGATGGTAATGTCCATGATTATGCTCCTCTATATTTATACACACGCACAACTGTTGGTTTTCAACAGCGCTGAGATTTCCAATGCATGCAAATGGAAAAATATGAAAAATAATCACCTGGGAAAAGGAAATAACAACAAACAAAACAGAAATATACGCATATACAACACGTAAAACCCAACACACACACACACCCCACACACATACACACACACGCACTTCAGAAGGAAAACTCATCTTTGTTATTTTCTAGGCGGTTTGTGCAGTCGTTGGCCTTGCTTACAACTTATTTATGAAATGAAGGCACAAAACCGCCAACAAAAGTTGAAAACCCAAAAAACTGACAAATAACACCCATTTAGTTCAAGCGAAGGGTTGGCTAACTTGAAATCAAAACAGGGTTTTAAGTCAATATGATTTAATTAACAATGGTAACAAACGTGACATTTTCAATCATTGAACCCTTGTTCTTTCTTTCTGCACATGAACATCATGTTAGGATTTCCAATGCTTTCAATGGTTTCAATGCAACCAAGAACCTCATCCAATCCCTTTGCAGCTAGTCCATTTGAATCCACCAATTCATAAAAAGAAATGAATCTGCTCCTGTGTTTTAATGAGAAATCCAAAAGGTCTTCAAATGGTTCCACCTTAGCTTGGGCTGAGTCCAGTGTGCATTGATCTGCTCCACCTGTTTCATCATACCAACTTCCTTCCTTGATTTGTTAGAAAGGGCATAGCCATCCATCAGCTATTAGTGAGTGAAATGCGCAGTTCGAGTATCTGTTTTGAGTTGACTGCTTCTGACTCTGTATGAGACCATTTAATGATAATAACAATAATATTAATAATAATAATAATAATAATAAATGGGATTTATCAAGCGCCTTGCATAGGACCCATATCACTTTACAAGTTGGAGTCACAATAAAATAAAGAGGAAAAAGAAATGCAGCATTGCAGATCTCTACAGGGAGGGAGTTCCGCAGAGTGCGGGCAGCTGCCCTAAAAGTTCTGTCTCCAAAAGTCTGCAATCTGGTGTGGGGGGCGTGGGGGGTGCAGTCTGGTGTATGAGAAACTGAGATTTTGGGAGGGGGTGTAGGCACTGAGGAGCTCTGTGAGATACTGAGGGGCATGGAGAGACGCATCCATATACCGCTCATGGCTAATTTTTGACCAATCGGGGCATCTCTTCCCTGATTGGTCCAGGGATCCTATCCTGCCTGTCAATCACAGGTTTGTGACATGCAATGGCCAAGTAACGTAAGGAGTTGAGGGAGCAGACTTTTTTGATTGATTTGTTTCAAAATCCGTCTCTCTTCCACTCTTTTCTGCTCCCTTTCTTTACAACTCTGGAATCGTACCTACAGCAGCTTTGATTCCAAGCCTTCTCCTTCTCCTCCTTCTGCTCTTCCTCTCAGTGGATGATCCCTCTACTGAGACTGGGAGGCAAACGGACCGTGAAGGGAGGGACGGAGCGGGGGCCAGCGGGAAGGCTGCATGACTGTCTGACAGGATGTGCTCAGTTACCCACCCTCTGTTCCATCTAGAATCCGCATAGCTCAACACGGCTCCACACGGGATGAGGAGAGCAGCAGAGGAGACCTGTGTGTGTGTGTGTGTGTGTGTGTGTGTGTGTGTGTGTGTGTGTGTGTGTGTGTGTGTGTGTGTGTGTGTGTGTGTGTGTGTGTGTGTGTGTGTGAGACTAAACCAAGATACATAGTACCTTCTCTTGCCTAGGGAAACACTGGGTTGCATGTCACTGCCAACAACATTGACAGCATCATCAACAAAATGTAGTTGTTGCGCATGCACGCAGATGTGTGCACCCACACACACACTGACAAACACACACACATGTAAGATTATTGTGGACCACTTGAGTAAAACAATCCAAATGTGTTTCGGAAACTGTTCATCGCCTAGGGATGGAGGGGGTAATCACTTATTTCTGCAGTGTGTCACAGACACACTCTTCTGTTTCTGGATAGTGGCGATTTTCCCACAGCAGGTCCAAAGTGCACAAATTCCAAGCCAACAATATTTGGCCAAAGTTCCTCTTCTGTGTCTTGTCTTGACCAATCAAGACACTTAGTGCCACATTTAATCTGATTGCCTCTGACCTGAAGGAACGCATCAGACCACTACCTGAAGGTTAAACATCACCGCTAAGTGAAGGGCCTTTGGTGCATAAAGCCCCCTCCTATTTAGGATGCCTTGCTCATTGGCATTCCACATCAGAGCACCTGTTTATCTGATGAAGCAATCAGCTTCTAAAAGAAAGATTTTAAAAGCCTGGCGGTGTTCCCAGATTACCTTTAGGAGTTATCTCTCTCTGTCTCTTTCTCTATCTCTCTATCTCTCTCTACCCATTTCCCTAGTGAGTCGTTCAGTGGCTCAGAGGTCAAGGAGCCCCTTTTTCACTCTTGGTAGGGCCTGAGAAGAGGACATGTGGAGATGGATAGGCACAGGCAGGGGGTGGTTGTGGGGGTCTTCCCTGGATGAGGCCCTAAGGCGGGGACCAGAGATCAGTGGCCATGCAGGAGGAGATACAGGAGGAGAATGATAAAGGCCCATTGGGACGCCCATTGGGACGCTGAAGGGGACAGAACCTCCGTGAACGATGGGATGCAAAGCGAGTGCAAGGAGAATAAAGAGAGTCGGAATGAGAACATGAGAAGATGTGATCACTTGCTGTGGCTGCAAGCTACATCACCACCACCACCATCCCCTCAGAGAAGGAAAGCAATGAGGCCGCAACAGCCTGCTTGGTCTACCCCACCTGGGGGAACCAAATGGCTGGATACAGTATACGTGATAGTGAGCTGGTGCTTTCGGGCCAGCCAAGCACAGCCAATGATGAAATTATGTAACATAAATTGCATTTTTGATGCATTGCCTTTATCTCAAATGATAATCAAATTGCGTTGGTATTGTGTGCACAATATCAGATAGCTCCGTCACGCTTTATTTTTATTTCATTTTTTATTTTTGTCTTTAGTAAATGCTACACTCGATTAGGGTTAAGAAGATCAGATCAGCTCAGGCACAGAGCAAATACATCATTACCTTAACATTGCACATGCAGCTCCGTTTTCTCCCCAGCCTAAATATTAGTGTCAGATCAAAGTAAGGATTGAAAATCTGCAATAAATGACTGGATAATATGACAGAATCAGACGGACTTAGGCTTGCTACATGAGCAGTGGGCAGTCAAAATAAAGGAACAATAGGGTTTCAGGTTGCTGCCTGCTTGCACTGCTGCTGGTTTCTCTGCAAGCTAAGCTGGGCTGGTCCATCCTTGGACGGGAAACCAGGTGGTGCTGGTAGAGGTGTTGGAGGGCCAGTAAGGGGTGTTGATACTTATGGCCTTTGTAATATCCCCAATGCCCCAGGATGGAGACGGGGCCTCCGGTCCTCTGGAAGTGATCAGTCTTGCATATGAGACTGTAAAGTGAGGTCCAGACTCCCTGCGGTCACACTGTAAAAAGCTTTCCAAGCAGTATTTCATCCAATCGTTCATCACTTGCATTCCATCAACATTATTACATTAATTCGTCAAATGTAACACTTAATTTGAATGAATTATAGATCAATTGAATTAGCTTTTCATCAAATTAAGTTGCAAGAACAGGTGAAACTTAGAAGTTCTAGTTTGATATAACAAATACTTTTAAGATAGAGCAATAGTTGATGCACTCAACTTCATATATCGCGTTAAAGGACTAGGTCCTTTGAAAGCTGATAGATGAGAAACACAGGAGGCGGACCACTTTCCATCTGGTTATTGTTACAGAGGTAAGAAAACATATGTATCTCCTTTTTTATGTTTAGTGTCGTTATTTATATCCCAGGCATTTCGTCTGCATTGTTTCTAATTCTAAATTGGCACATTCATATTTATAGCGAAACAAATGCCATGGGAATAGAATTGTGTTTTAACACAATAAAGCACATGGAGCAAGATATAATGTATCTTGCTGTAGTTTTCTTCTATTTTCTCAAAAGTATTTTGAAAGGGATGTGACTTTTCCCGTTTAACAATTACTTAAGTCCAATTAGAAGCGTGCGTAAAACGAAAGCCATGCAACATTTGTGATCCATTGTGTTACACATATGTGAACAGGCCAAAGCATACGGAGTGTGCATTTCCATAACATTTCAAACATTAATTCAACTGTTCATGTTAAGTTTAAGCACACGAGTATGGTGTAACATTATGTAGATTTTTCTGCTAATTCTTAAATTAAGTCATATTATTTTCTTAAATTTTCTTATTTTCTTTAAATTGGTTGTGTGGCTAATGTTTCCCAGTGCTGGGCAGGTTTGGCCCAATGCTGTAAATATGTGTTGAAAATAGCTTTATTTTTATTTTTTTTGTGCACACACTTATTACTGGGGATGTTTATTTGCATTTAAATTGAGGCATAATCTGCTGTGATCGCTGCTCATTCATAGTTGGTGAAGAGATAAACTGAGTGAATTGTATCTTAAATCATCAATAATGAAGATTCTATATCATTGATGAAGCAAGCAACTGATTTGTTTTTGTTTAATGGGTTTAAGATGGAACAATGATTATACAAAGCTACAAAGATTCGATACAATGCCATCTATTGTTTTTAATTCTATTTTATTGCAATAATTAAATGACCATTAAATCATGGAGGTTAAATACAAATGTTTATCCTAGAGCATTAATCTCTCTCTCTCTCTCTCACACACACACACACACACACACACACACACACACACACACACACACACACACACACACACACACACACACACACACACACACACACACACACACATCATTGCACTCCACAGCCATTTTTTTATCACTGCTGTTGTAAGTTATTTCTGCCATTCCGCTGTTCTTGGGTGAAACTTTATAGCTCAGTACCCCTAGGACATTAGGTTTGAGTCTCAGACATTTTCCCTTTTCTGGAGTTTAGGTTGTCCCATCAATTAGTGGATTCTTTGTTTTCTCAGTTATTTGATGGATGTGGAAATGACTTAATGTTCAACAAGAAGCTGGGGGAAAATCTCATGGCTGGATGGCCCTATGAAGTTGAAGAGGTACACAAGCTTTATTCATAACATAACATAGCAACCTTACAATCTTGCCTTGATGCACAGGTCATATATTCATCCACTTATTAATTGTGCACTGCTTCTCATTTGCTAGATCAATGAAGAGTTCCAAGGGCTGGAGTACCTATCAAGAATCTTGATGAGGTGTGCGGTGAACTGACTGAGGTCATCAGAAAGAAGGGGGAGCCATTCAAGAGATGTCCAAGCGCCTGCCAGTTGTAGAAAGGGGATGTACAGTTCCTGCTCAATACTCACCAATGTTCTCCCATCCCTAACACATAATATTGCATGAGCCCACTCGTACCCACCCTCTAACCCATTCAATCAGTGCTTGGGGAGGAAGGTTTGGTTCCTAATGACGCAAGAAACTCAGCACTGCAAGAAATGTGCACTGAAGGCTTTTCTCAGAAAAGGTTTTGGCTGTACTTCTGACCGAATTCGGCAAGATGATGTCATTTTTTAAAATCTGTTTGGCTGGAGTTTTTGAGCGACGCTAGGCCGCACCCATTTGTGGAAATTAATTACTGCCCCACCCTTAATGTCCTTAAACTCCCTCCCCCTAGTGCTGATCTTGAGCGAAAAAACTTAAATGAGAATTTGCAAGATCAGGATGGTTAGCTATACTCTTTAGGCAACCAATGGCAATATTTGTGGTGAAAGATTCCAAGCGGCACCAGAAGGTACCTGTATTGTAATTGAGGTAACCGAGATTGTGAACCAGTTACCATTTCTACCGTTGCTAATGCTGTTGCCATGCTCCTGGGGCTCATCTACATTGTCAATATGCAGTATCAGTGGTGTACTGGCCATCGGGCATACCAGGACAAATCGTGGTAGGACAAATCATGGTGGGCCGCCGCATTGCTTGGCCGATGGGCCGCCGCATTGCTTGGCCGATGGGAAAATCAGAAAATCCATAACATCTTTGCCGGACCTGTCTGTCTCTTTATCAGCCCTATCTGTTTGCATTTGTTATTCGGGGACCTGGCTCACTGGTGAATCATATCTAAGTTAGTTAATGCGCTTTAACATTGTAGACTAATGCAAAAGTAACGTGCAGCAGTGAGATGGCCGACGAAAGCCATGGACAAGAAAATGTCAAAGAGTAAAGGAGAGGTCGAAAGAATTAGACAAAAAAGTAAGCAGGCATTAGAGGCAAACACCCCAAACCCTAACTGACTGTTGTATATAACTGCACCCCCCCCCACAACCTTGTGTTCTTAATGTTCTGAGTGAGTGAGTGAGTGAGTGTGTGTGTCAAAAAAAGGCACATCATCTCCTGCTTCCTTCACACCACATTCTATTAACCTCTGTCCATCTGTCCACCATTTAACATTTGTTACACACACACACACACACACACACACACACACACACACACACACACACACACACACACACACACACACACACACACACACACACACACACACTAAACAAATGATAGATGACCCTTAGTATTCTGTTTCCAAAAAGAGCAAATTGTATCCACATGTAGTATTATTGTTATTATTATTTATTGTATTGGTATTGTTTTCTTATCAAACACAATGCATTGTATCCTGTCTCCACAGTGGCTGCCAACCTGCTGCGTGAGGCAAAATGACTGCAAGGCTATTTCGATATTCTGTTATTATCTCACTGGCTCAGCCTGCGGACAACTTAAAGCTCCATGTATCAACTAGGAACCCGCCTGCCTCCTTGACGGGGGCTTGTCTCTTTTCATCGCTGGACAATTACAATATTTATGAGGACCCGTGGTAGAAACACACTGTTTTAATGTCTCCAGCCATTCCTTTTCTTTCCCATGTGAGGATTTGTCTTTTTTTTTATAATGAAACACCAGCAAGAAAATCACTCAGGCATTTGTCAGGGTAATTGTAGAACACAATGCTACCAATGGGTATGAGCCGGGCGCTCATACACCCATACCTGGACTGCTGACGGCACAAAATAGAACACCTCAAACTCAACAGAGGATTAGGAGACACAAACAGAGAATAATAGAGAATGCAGAGAGAGAGAGAGAGAGAGAGAGAGAGAGAATTTTGTAATCCCATTTAAATCTTAAAAATAAATAACTTTTAATGAGATTTCGTAAAACGCTTCATTACTCCTATCCGTTAGTCGTAGGCCTAAGTCGATAAATTGCACGGTTCTTTAAAACCACCACTACCACTGAGGAGGTTGACTCAGCCTGGATGTCACTACTCCACATATTGGTGGCTGCACTGCACGTACCGGGTGACTCATACCGGGTTGTGTAGGCTATAGTGTCATCCACCTGAACTGTCCTGACAGCATTTCGTCTTGATTCAGTGCGTCTCTGAATCATAAAGTCCTACCCTCTGCAAAACCTATCCTCGGATATGACCGGCCTAGCTTTAGTGCAAGAATATAGACCTGCCTAGTGTGGTTCCACTCTGAATTATTACATGTACAAGCCGTACTGTATATTCTTCTATCAGTTAAAGCCAAACCATATCAAGTACGTTCATAATTGTTGATGAGGGATGACATTTTTAAATAATTGTAATGTTACAACCAATAAATGTAAATGTTGGACCTCATTTGGTGAAACTATATACTTGACATCGTAACGTTCACTCCTTCCTATGATATCGATACATTACCTGTCAGCGTCGTTCGATTTACTGATTACTTTGTACAATCAACGATAGACTCAATTGTCTAAATTAACCAAGGCTTATGCACCATAGGAATAGTAGTTATTTTACATTTGGCGCCATAAAGGTACACTGTCTTGTACCCATTACTTAAAATGTTTTTAATCAAAATGAATTACACTGAACTATGCTCTTGTCAAATATCAGACTGGGTCCGTGCAGGTCGTAGAGCAGGTCATCTGGCAACCCAGAAAGTTGCAGGACATCTACGTAAGTGTCAAGGTGTCCCTGAGCAAGACACCTGCTCCCGACGAGCTGGCTGATCCCTTGCATGGTTGACACCACCTTCGGTGTATGAATGTATGAATGTGAGGCACTAGAAAAGTGCTATATAGCGCAGTCCATTTACCATTCACACAGGTAAATGCAAACGTACGTAGGCATGCACAACTACACACATGGGCCGGGGCACACAAACTCCAAAGGTAAGCATACCCAGGCGTGTACAGACACACACACACACACACATATATATATATATATATATATATATACATGCAGCAAACACACAGGACTCAAACAGGGAAACAGGGTATGGTGAACAGAGGTCTTTTTATCTACCTTCCATTTCTCTAAGGTGTAGACTAGGGTTTCGGGGAGTGTGTGTGTGGGTTTGGGGTGGGGGGGGGGGGGGTGGCAGGTTACATCCGAGGCACGTCTCCGGGGAACCGAGACACGCAGAGACTGAATCACACAGCGTCACATTCCACATCTCAGCCATCTTCAGTATCTGCCACTGCCTGTGTGATCTCACAGCGCGTATGAACTCAGTTGATGTGGCCAGCGAGAGGCAGACTCACTGTGTCGTGTGGGATGGATGCTGTGCCATAGATTCAGATAGGTTGCCAATGGACTCTTCAGGAGACATGCACAGATTGCATCGATTTATAAAATGCATGAGAAAATAAAGATGTCCTGAATATAACCACACACCACAAATGGCAAGCTTTTTCACATTTATTATGCATAGGGCTTAAAAAGACACCCCCTGGCCGTCCAATGGCCAATATCTCCTGCCTCCTCCAGTGTATGGAGGGGGGAAATAGCGATGAGTCCGGTGAATAAATCAACACCTTCTCTTGCATGGGTGCCCTCCCCCAAACAACGCAGGTGAGGTGCTGGTACCAGTATATATATGTATTTATTTATATATTTATTTATATTTATATACCGTAATGATTGTGTTGTCCTTTTCTGTCAATATAAATGAACAGGGTGCGTCACAATGTAAAACATTTTTCTATCATATCCATCTATCATATCGTGTGCATTGTTTGTGAGTGTGATAAATGGCCAGTTACTTTGTAATAATTATGTGTCACATTATATATTGGCCATGATTCGGGCTTCTTGCCAGGACATGTGCCCAATGCACACTGCAATCTGGTGCTTATCACTGGCCTGCGGCCCATCTTACATGCATCCTAAAGTGTGGTCTAAAGCCTGAGTATAGTGGTTTGTATGTACGCATGTGGAATATTTCAGCAGTAAGCACTACTTTCTCACAAATCACAATTGAGTACAACACTGTCTATGACTCTTTCAAACATATCTATCTATATATATATATTACAATTTCATTAATAAAATACTTCAAAGTCATAAATGGTGGGCTGCCATCTTGGCCCCTTGGATCCCGACATGAGTGAGAGTCCCACTGACAGTCGCTGTGATTTTCAATTGGATCTGAGGCTAGGACCGTAAGCTCCTTACGTCCCACCAGTCAGAAGGCGGGGTATGAGTGGAAGGCAGCACATTGCCGGGGGTTGCCTGACTTCCATATTCCCCATTTTTAGAACCTAATTCCTGAGCCCCTCTGGTGTGTCACACATGAGAAATTTTAGCTTTAAAGCAATACAGACACAGACACACAGTCTTACACAAGCACACTGATGATGTCAGTCACAAACACACACACACACACACACACACACACACACACTCACGCGTGCATACAGGCAGAAACACACATAAAATGCACAAATGCATGCACGCTCATACACTCCCACAAACTCACCATCCATAGACATAGAGAACATTAGTCATCCACTGAATTTGTCAGGCAGAGCAACACAAGAGACAGAAGGAAGAGATTAATTTAAGTAAAATGGTCTTCCTTACACATCAGACGTCACCAAAAGAGTGGACTGATATTAATATTTAGTCTTTATGAGTGGACTGGGACTAGCAAAGTAGCAACCTGTTGTTTTACATACTCAAGCATTCAGTTCGTCCTTTCATCTAATTACCATATTGCATATTTATCCATACCAAATTAGCATTTCATATTTATCATTTCAGTGTCAGCTGACAACCCTGCAGGTGTTTCTCATTACGTGTGTGTGTGTGTGTGTGTGTGTGTGTGTGTGTGTGTGTGTGTGTGTGTGTGTGTGTGTGTGTGTGTGTGTGTGTGTGTGTGTGTGTGTGTGTGTGTGTGTGTGTGCGCGCAGCACACGTGCATTCGTGTATGTGCAAGTCCATATGCCCTTGGCGTTAACCTACCATTTATAAATGTTAGCTAGCAAGTGCTGGTCCAAATACATAATTGTAGACCACCTGTTAGGTGTTCAACCACTGTCACGTGACCTGTCATTCCTTAATTATCCTTAATTCAACCCTTGGCCATTTGACCAGACAGAACTGGGATGACCTACATATGGAGTTCAGCTCAATGGTTTTCTGATCAAGTAAAGTGATTGGTTTTAAGTGATTCACCAGCGCGGTAAAACCAATCTGTGTTCCCATAAATGCATTAGCCTCAGAAATGATGGGCACTCCTTTTCCTTGCAGACACAAAAACGTCTTGTTTCCCAGTGTGATCATGTCTCATGGTCAAACAGCATTGGCCTATATTGCCCACTGACGTATGCTGATGATGTCAGTGGTTAAGGCACTGAATATTAAAATCCAGATTAACTATATCTCCATACACAAGGGATTCACAATTGCATTTACTGAAAATTTACTGATAGTCATTGGTATAGTACCAATATGAACATATTTTGTATTTCGTAACATGAAATCACAACTTCCAAATATTCAGATGAAAAACTCACAGCAATTATCTTCCAATCGTTGGCTTTGTGTACGGACTTGTGTGCCTCATTTGGTGCCATGTCGATCCGTGTAAGTAGGCTATTGTCGATTGTTTTCATAGAAATAATGAAATCCGATGGATATATTTGAGCTGGACTGCTCGTGCTTTGTAGGCCTGTTCTGCAGCTGCTTGGAGGTTTGGAGCTTCACAAACTTTCTGTCCCTTTTACTTTAAGGCAAGTGTTCAAGTGCTGGTCTTGGCCTCTCTTTTTATATTATTTGTTACTCATTTTAAAAATACAATGAGCTGAAGCTTCTCAAATATTGTATAGTCACAGTCGTTTCGTTAATTTGCCATGAGGCAATTCAAAATCAGGGCTTTCTTACACCTCTGCGCATGCGCATATGGGTGGGGGACACTGCCTACGCGAACTCGTGCATTCCACGTAGTCAGGTTAGGAGCCACGGTAGCCACAGGGATCTTAGGCCTACCCTGCGTATACAATAACAGTACCATGTAGCGGGAACTCGCGATGTTCGCTCACTGAGATGTAAGCACGTAGACTGCTGACCATTGCGCCTCACAAGGTTTTACCAGTGTTCTTTTCCTCATTGTGTTGCAAGCAGTGCCTACCCTGCTGCCTGACCTGACCGCGCGTCACTGGCCTGGATGTTGTTATTTATCTTTTCTGGTTGTGTTTTCTGCGTAAAGGAAAGGGTCTTCTACCACAGCCTGTACATACATGTAGTCGTGTGTAAGCTGATAACATATGTGTCAATGTGTATCTCTACTGCCCCACACAGGCCGAAGGGAGACACCACATGGAGATAACCCACCCACACACACACACACACACACACACACACACACACACACACACACACACACACACACACACACACACACACACACACACACACACACACACACACACACACACACACACACACACACACACACATACATACATACATACATACATACGTAGACCTAAGCACACATACTGTACATACAAAACACACACTGACGCACACCGATATACATATGAGTTTGGATAAACTAAACATAGATCTACAAATTACAGTTATCACACAAACACATACATTTATTAGCCAGTTCATGGTATTGTCAGGATGATTTTAATTCAAAATACACTATATATTATGTTTTCAATACATTATTTATCGAAAATTTACACTAAACACAAATATGTTTTAAATTTATCCAGGTTAGACCCACACATGCTATTGCCTTGGTCTCCATCTTCAGAGACCTTTACAGCCTATTCTTATGCAGGTCTACAGGGATAGCACATAGAATGAACAATGCACCATTGAGGCTATAGCGGCTGTTATATACATCATTGTTGCATCAGTATTTTCCCCTTCCCTATAACTTCCTGTTCAACTGAATACGGACACAAATCTATGCCTTGTTCAGTTATAGCCAGAGCCGAAAGCCAATCTGGTCAAAAATGAATGAACACAAATTTTTTTCTGTAGCCTAGACCATCAACAAATCAATTTTAATTATGTACATAAAAACCTTCTGACCCCCACAAAAAAAGTAAACCTCTGAATTGCTGCGTGAAGACATAGAGAAGCTTTGCCCTTTGAGTCTCTCAGCACAATGTTGTATATGATAGGGGATGATCTGTTTTGGAAGAATGATGCATCCTTATTGCTTGACCTTTTATCCACAGCAGTACCTGTAAATATGATATTTTCTCATCTTGAATGATATTGCTTTGCTCAGTAGCACTAAATGTCCAGAATGTGTTGCCCTTGTCAGTGTATAGTAGCAATACAATGATGGATGGAATGGGATTGGTCAAGGTGTGAAAATGAAAAAGTGAAGAAAATGCAATACAAGCATTGACATACAAAACATTATGTTAGTATAAGGACTGCATATTGACAGTCACAATATTTACATACAATACAGTATGTTATTATCGGGACTGGATGTTGAGAGTCACAATTTACATTCAATACAGCACGTATCATATTTAATTGCTGCACAACAAGCCGGCACCGCACACACACTGGAAAAGAAGCGAGGAGTTCCCCTCTGTGTGTGGGCATACTCTTAACATTTCTGGCTGAACAAAAGCAATTGTTGTTGAGTGAATATCAATAGCTTTTTTTTTTGTACATTGTGAGCAGCAGTCTGCTGGGTTTTCTCGCCGAGTTTGCTGTTTTATTTTTGCTTTGTTTTGCTTTGTTTATTGTTGTTTTTTCGTTTTATGCAGCATTTCATCATCTATCACACCACAAGACGGAACATGAAATCGTTCTATCCCTGTCTTGACAAATACCCCCATTCTTTTGCCTCTGTATGATGCAACTTAATCAATATTTGCCCCATAGTGTGGCACTGCACGTCTATGTGGCTGGTGATGTATTGGGTGGTTGTACTAACAGCGGAGATCTGATATCCAACAGTGGTGGTATCTCTCTCTCTCTCTCTCTCTCTCTCTCTCTCTCTCTCTCTCTCTCTCTCTCTCTCTCTCTCTCTCTCTCTCTCTCTCTCTCTCTCTCTCTCTCCCTCTCTCTCTCTCTCTCTCTCTCTCTCTCTCTCTCTCTCTCTCTCTCTCTCTCTCTTACCATAGAGTTGCTTGTGTGTATTAATTACTGGCGTCAGACCATTAGATGCCCCAGTCCATAGCTTCCTGTTAATTCACTCTTCCAACCAGCAGCTTGGTCTCTTCACTTAAAGTCATTAATAAAAATTGGCACTGATATGCTTCTTCCCATTGAGCCTGCTCCCGGGCACCCAGAGGCCGCCATCTATTGCATTACCATGACAATGGATCTTGTTGATCTATCGCTGTCTCTTTCATTCACACACTCTCTCTCTCTCTCTCTCTCTCTCTCTCTCTCTCTCTCTCTCTCTCTCTCTCTCTCTCTCTCTCTCTCTCTCTCTCTCTCTCTCTCTCTCTCACTCAGTCTCTCTCTCATACTCTCTCTTTTAACTCTCTCTTTCAACTCTGTCTCTCTCTCTTTTTCTATCTTTGCACAAACACACACACACACACACACACACACACACACACACACACACACACACACACATACCGTGGAATTGGTTAGAGAGGTGTAGTTAATGGAGCCCCCTATAGAGAACAGGGGATCGAACATGTTGTAGTCTCAGTGTGTTGTCTTTCTGCATCTCTGTTCCGGCTGCTCTGCTGAAACTAGTCAGCGTGCACACACACACACACACACACACACACACACACACACACACACACACACACACACACACATATACTGACACACCGACACACAATTGTTAAGGATAGCATATACCATTTACGGTGTGTATATGCAACACATGTTCTTCTAAAAGCATTATGACACATTGAGGTTAGGCAAACGACATATTTGTGCCCACAAATAGGGGCATGTGCGTAAGTACAGTGTTGCAGTTATGGTCCATCCGCGCATGTACACATGTTTGTAAGTGTGTGCGTTTGTGTGCACTTGCCCATGTGTGCTTTTGTGCTGTGCACGTGTGTGTACAATGCGGTATCAGCAGAATCCCCAGCCTCACGGTGCGATGTCCACACCCTCTCCACTCTCCTTTTAATATCTTGTGTTAACGCAGCTCTCCGGCTCATTGGAAATAAACTAGATCCATGTCTCCTGGCGGTGCTTTCATAAGCCCATTAAAAAGACACCCCCTGGTCATCCAATGGCCAATATCTCCCGCCTCCTTTGGTGTATGGAGGGGGGAAATAGCAGTGACTCCGGTGAATAAATCAACACTTTCGCTAGCATGGGTGTCCTAGCCCCAACCATGCAGGTGAGGTGCTGGTACCGGTGTGTGTGTGTGTGTGTGTGTGTGTGTGTGTGTGTGTGTGTGTGTGTGTGTGTGTGTGTGTGTGTGTGTGTGTGTGTGTGTGTGTGTATGTATATATACATATTCCGTTCCGAAATCAGAGCTGATCACTCAGAAGGAGTGTGTGTGTGAGGAGGATGCAAAGAGGTTCCTCTCTCTAGTGGCAGTGATGTACGGCGGCCCCTCAGCCCCAAACATCCACATTCTGAGGAGCCAGCGTAATGGAAGCGCACGCATTGCCTGTTAAATTCTATTGCTGGGAATTTAGCTGCTGTTATTTCCACCCCAAGGCAGTTTCCGTTTGACGCCTCCCGAGGTATCCCACTGGGTTTTGGTTGCACCATATGGGTCTTAGATGGAGCAATTTAAAAAACAACAGGCAAAGTCTGAAATTGATCACTTAGACTTAGAGAGGCAATTTAGGTTTTCAAGAAGCACCTTGAGCGAGAGTGTATGTTCTGTGTGTTGGTTAATGGCTCAGAGAAAGAGGGAGAGTCAAACATAAAGGACATGAGCAAGGCAAAAATGGAGATGTACATCTTAGGAGCTGGGCTTTATGATGATGTGTTATTGCAGATAAAATGTGATGAATTGCCAGTGAAAGATTACAAAACCATACCTCAAATTCCACACTTGTTCTGTTAATTGTTTATATAATTTCAAAGAGAACCCATGTGAGACCCATACTCATTCTTACATGCACACACACGCACGCACACACACACACACACACACACACACACACACACACTGATGTAATGAGACATGGACTTCAGTCAAACAGCCTGGTTTTGTAGACGCTATGCACCACTTAAACTGTTTTACATATTATGGCTCACAGTTAACCATGCACAGTTTGCATGTGTGCCAAACGCACGTACGCGCACACACGCACACACACTCTCATGCACAAAACACAGACATACTCATACACAAAACACACACAACCGGGCATAAACAAACACACACATGCACAAGACTCACACACACTCACACAAACACACATACATAAAACACACACGCGTACACATGTGCGATCCATCCTCCCCATTCTTTAGGAGCACATCGGAGGAATCATAAAATCTATTCCGTGGCTAGGTGCCAATTGCACTTTTTGTGTTAAACCGATAGGACACGCCGCGTAACTCCACGAATAAGCCGCTACAAGTGTAACTCAAAACAGGCTTTACCAGTGCTCCCTGCTGTTTGGTTAAACCATCACGCTTTAGGTCAGTACTGGCTCTGCGAGACTGGGGTGGAGGGGGGGGGGGGGGGGGGGGTGTTTAGGGTTATATACTATATACCTATGTAATAGTTGAGAATATTGGCAAGGCTGGCAAGTGGTGAATGACCCGTGTTGTCGTTTGTGAACCTTTGATCTAACTTTCAATAACGGGGAAACTAAGTGTGAAATAATTGAATTGTCAACCTCACAGACAATAAACAAACCCACTGGTCCAGTAACATGGGGAGCAGAGGTTTTTAGTGATTCCCTTTGATCCCTTGAAGCTGATACAGCCTCTCAGTCCATCATGTTCTCCATCATGTGCAGGTCCTTCAAACAGCCAATAGATGGCAGCAGTAGGTAAAGAGCAACACTCATGCACACAGACGACTAACAAGCGAGGAGCATTTGGAGTCAAATGTGTTCAAAATAAAAATCATTATCCCATAAAAACATTAAATAGGCTACATATTTGGTTCCAAAAGTGCGTCTTTAGTGAAGTAGGTCTCGTGTTAATGTGGTCTTATTTTATTAATGCCATGCTTCTTTATAGGCCACAGATGTAATGTAGGCTAGATATTGAGTTGCGTGATTTGCACCCTGGTTTCTCGTAATTGGTTCAAATATTTGTTTCTGACGTGCATAGTAGCTTATATTGTATATGATGTATGTTTGGGCCACATCACAGATACATGGAAAATAGAATTAACGTATTATTGGACTATTTATAATATATTGCTTAAACTTATAAAATAAAGCAAAAAAAACAACAACAACATTTGGCTCATTTCAATACGTGCAATTTGGCCAAATTACTTTGAATACCTTTCAACAGTGTTGAACCTACTGTTTACTTAGTGTTTACAAAGTAAACAGTAGGCTAAGGGGAAATTATTTCAGTAACCTGAAATCATTGGAAAGCGGAATTTGTCAAAACGACAAAATCAACAATTAAAAATTTCGGCTTGGTAACTGATGTCAATTAGTCTAAGTGTTGTTGTTTTTTTTCAATTTCAGCTCTCCCACTTGGCTGTGTGTCGTGTTACATTCTAGGCCTATTGGAGTACAGTCTATTGTCGTTTCCTTTTCTAGCCGCTTTTATTCTTCCAAAATGGCGCCAGCCACACATGTAAACCAAAGGCTTTTAAAAAAAAAAAGTCCGGCAAAAACCTTATGGGTGACGTCATGCTGAGCATGACATTCATATTTTACGTCTATATAATATGCCTACCGAGGCCTATATATCCTCTTCACCACTAATTGAACGTGTGTACATTATAAGATATGTATTGCACTAATATATGTCTTATTGAAATGTATGCTTTATGGCAAGAAGGTCTGCCAGGTGCACTGGATGATGGAGAGGGATTGTCCAATGCGAGGGTTGACCATACTAAGTTTTCCTTGCCGAGCTGAGTGACCGCTCCTCGCTATTTATATCTCCGTGATGCCCTTTCTGTTTCTCTGGCTACAGAGAGCTCTCTCACACCACCACCACTGCCCCTTTCACTCTCCGTGTGTTTTACCCCCCCCCCCTCTCTCTCTCTCTCTCTCTCTCTCTCTCTCTCTCTCTCTCTCTCTCTCTCTCTCTCTCTCTCTCTATCTCTCTCTCTCTCTCTCTTCGGCACAGTTTCCAAAAATAACTGAGTCGTGATCATCTCGTCCTTGGGAGATAGAGAGAGAGAAAGGTAGAGAGGGAGGGAGAGGGGGTGAGAGAGAGAGGGGGTGAGAGAGAGGAGCGATTGATAGAGAGAGAGAAAGAGCGAGAGAGAAAGGGGGAGATGAGAGAGAGAGAGAGAGAGAGAGAGAGAGAGAGAGAGAGGGAGGGAGCGACGGGGGAGGTTGAGAGAGAGAGAGAGATGTATCATTGCCTAGAATCAGAGGAGGGGTTATATATTGATACAAATAGTCACTCCCGCCAAGCCAACCCTGCGAAGGCTGAATTAATGTGTTGCTATTTTTGGGATCCCCGTGTTTCCAGGGGAGACCTAATGACGCAATGACGTCAATGCGGGTCAATCGCAGACTGGAGGAATTGAGTGGCTTCCATTTGGATTTCGCAGTAGGCCTATTTCTACAGCAAGGAGCATGGAAACCACATCAAAATGGATCTATGCATGTGTATTTTTTTTCCTCCAAACGCATCGATGATGAAGTGAGGGAAAATGCAGAGATGAAGACATGCAAGGTGCCGTCACGTCGAGCAACAGCCACAGTGAGGGAGGTGTGTATGGTTGCTTTTCTTTTCGTCCACACACGTAGCGCTCTGTAGAATGACACCTTGGAATAAAATGTATGGCTGAAATGTCTACGTGTTGCTTATATCTTCATCATATGCACGTATTGCCTTTGTGCATCACTTTCATGTTGCACGTCCCTGCCTATCACGCAATGCCCTGGGTTTTCTCTATATTTAATTTCGATGTGCATATGTTTTCCTACCAAGGGATTAAGAAAAACTCAGATTCAGAATAATTCAGACGCATGCAACACACCGAAATATAACAAACACTTTCTCCCTCAACCCTTGCATTTCATTTAAACATTTAAGTGGCCGTTATTATTTTCACCCTCACGTTTTTAGTGTTGATATTCCCGTTCGTTCGATTGTTGATTGGATCTTTATGTCATTTGAATATCAATTATGATCTCTGGGCGCGCCATCATGCTTCGCTGAATGATGACAGAGCTTTTGTCCTTTTCAAAAGTTTGAATGTCATGTTTAAATCCGTGTGAACTTTGACGCCACCGTGGCAAGTGCTTGTGCTCTTTACGTTGCATGAACTACGTTTAATGTTCCGTGTTGCTCATATCACAGAGCATATCCATATTCCGACGGATAGGAGAAACGTTAAGTCGTTACGTTTCACCTATCCTCGCAAGAGATTTCCACGGAAAAGGTTTCCATGTTGCATGTTGCAGCAGAGCGCATGCGCTGTGGCATACGGCGCGAGATACATGCAAGCAGACAGATGTACACACTCGCGTACACTACGAAAGGTACACGCGCGCAGTGTCGTGAGAGCGGGAATTCTAGGGCGTTCACCAGCAGAGCTATCGCGAGGTTTTCAGCACCAGGGACAGCTCCCGGGAAGCTCAGCGTGACTCCCTATGCAGCCACTCGCAACCACATCGGAGTTCAACTTTACAAAATATATCATCAAACGACTTGACCCGTCTTCTCATTCAAAACACCAAATGCACGTATGCTGTTGACTTTTCATGAATTCCAATGTCTCATTGCATGCCATTGTATTGGATTATATTGTAGGCTATTGTATGACATTGCCCTGCAGATATTCCTACAATTTTAACACACATCCTCCCAACCCCGGGGAATTAATGATCAAGGTGAATCTGAATTAACCTTTCATTTGTTCATAATTTATAGCATTTCAGATCAATATTGGCAGATTATCCAAGTCCATTAGTTAACTTCACTTTGTAATGGTATCATATAGCCTAAATAAAACTACCAGGCTCCTCCACAGGTCTGTGTTAGTGTGTGTGTGTGTGTGTGTGTGTGTGTGTGTGTGTGTGTGTGTGTGTGTGTGTGTGTGTGTGTGTGTGTGTGTTCATATTATTCATTTTCTGCAACGTGAACAGCACAAAACCTGTAACAATGTTTTTTTTTCTTCATTAAAGTACCCCAGTTAGACTTGCGGTATTAATCACATTACACATGTATTTGTGAACCCATACTCATTCACGTTTTTCTTCTACTCACATATAGATTATAGATTTAACACATACCCTCATTATTGTAACACGTTTACTCATTAATGAAACACATATATTAATTTATGCAATACCAATATCATGTAACATGTATTTATTCATGTAACACATCTTTCTTCAAGGAGGCCTACATATACTCATGCATTGAACACCTTTTCAATCGTTATACTCATTAATGTAACACATATTAATTCAATTAATACCCATTTACTCATTACATGTATACATGTCATAGTCATTCATGTTATACATATTCTCTTTCATGTAATCCATATTGCACATATATGCATTAATGCAACACATATATGCAATCATATAATAAATATATACTCCTTCATGTAACATATATTTATTAATGTAATACGTTATTTTATGTCACACACATATTCATATAGCACATATATATTCATTTATGTATTATACACATATTCATTCATGAAATATATATGTAAATAAATAAATAAATATATATATATATATATATATATATACATGAATGTAACACATATGTTTTCATGTAACACAACCCATATTACAATTTTGATTGATCCAATACATACACTCATTCATGTAATGCCTGTACTTGCAAGAATCCACCTAAGAACAAAACTAAAGTTGTTAACAGAAATAGCTTTGTTTGTCATTACTCATAATAATAATTATTATTATTATTACTATTATTGTTAATATTATTATAAATAGTCAATATACAGAATATATAATACATCATGAATAACAATACACTTTATTACTATTATAACCTTGCAAAAACGTGAGAGAGTGCTTTACTTAATAAGGCAAAATGTAAGAACACAGTCGGGAGCAGTAAACAATAAGAAATAGCCTATATCCCAAATTTAATGAATAATGCATTTCTCGTGTTGTGTATTTCAGGGGATAAAATCACACATGAGGGGAACTCAGGTCCAGCTCTCTTCTTGTCCTTTTCGGGACTTTTTGCGGTCTGGGCTTGCTGTCCAGTCATTATCCAGGAAGCCCTTACCCCAAAAAGCATCTGCAGGGGACCATTGCATCCAGGGTGGAAGTCTCACAATGTGGTCAGAGTATCTATGGAGATCTGCGGCCTAACTGAAGCCTGGAAGGATTGTTTACAGGATCTTTTTTCACTAAGCATTTTTTAAAACAGCGTCTTTGTTTAAGGGGGTCACCATTTCAAGAATGTACATTTTGTGTTATTACTCTGTAGTTATAGTATGGTCGCTTAGCCCCTTTTCAAACAAATTGGCTTTAAATTGGCCATGGGTGTTCTTGTCCAGTAGATGGCGGTATTGTTTGTTCTATTTCAAAATATTATATTGCACAGAAGACATTACAAAGACAAATAAATGTATTAGCTATAGCTATGTAAGACCAAATAGGGCAATACATAAATGCTTTTTGTTTTGTATGTTTTTTGTTTTGTTTGTATACATTAGAATTTTACTAAGGTAAATTGTTTATAAGCTAATCATTTTGTTAATTGTGTTGGCGTTGAGAGATTGGCAAAACTGACAATGAAATGTATCTACATACAAAGCTACAAAATACATGCTCATTATATGTATCGATTGCATTCTTGCCATTCATCCAAAGAATGTGTGCAACACATCATACATTTCAGGGATCCTTATGCTACCTAATCATATGAGAAGGAAATATATTATATCATATTCCTAGGATAGCATACCCTTTTGTGTAACCTGGTCCAAAAAATAAATAAATGGTAATGTCTGGGTGAACAGGACAGCATCTTTTATCATTGATTTATTATGGCACACACCAGGACCAGGCTATGAGACCTAATTTGGGTGTGTTCCTTGCCTCTACTATATCTATGTACTCTTCAGTGGCAGCCTGCATCCTTAACCCATTCCACCTGTTGCATTTGTTTCTGCTGTTTTGTTCTTTCCCCTTTCTCTCCCTTTTGCTGTCTCTCTGACCGCCTCTTTCTGTATCCTTGGTGCCATTGCACTCTGCAAAGGATTAATCAGGGTTAATAAGGAGTGTTTTGGCTAAACTAAGTGTTAGGTAAGTCTAGGTGAGTGGGTTAACTTCACACATGGTGTGCCAAAACACTGCTCGAACCAAACAACCCACTTGTAAAACAGGAGTAACGATATTATTGTGAGGTACTGCATATAAGATAGCTCCACTGGTCGTGATAGAGAAGGTTAATCGTTGGAAACTTAGAAAAATACAAAGTCTGCAGAAGAGGTAACGACAGGACTTAGTTACCTTATAGTCAGGTACTTTTTTTATGTTTACATCTTTGATTGGACAAATTTGAAGTAACCTTTACTACAAATGATAAGATTCGATTTACTTGTTCCATTTTCTCTGCCATTATTTTTTGCTTCTATGTCTACCTTCAAGTATCTGGAGCATAAACTACATATAATTACTACATTACTAGTTGTGACAAAACACCAACAAGGGTTCACTATTACAAAGCCCAAAACCAAACTATCCCATCCACCCAAACACGGCTTCAGTGGATGGAACAATGTGTAAAAGACTGTGTAAGCATTGTATTATCAATGTTTTTATTGATTTTGTAACATTAATATGTCATATTCATGGTTACATCAAAAGTTTGTGAAATATGTTAGCTATCACAATTGTATCACCATATGATAAAAGCTAGCTTAAACGTATGCCATTGTCCTTACCTAAAGTAGGTAAGGAAGCTAAATCAGTTAACTAGCTAGCTAGAATTCAACTCCCCCCACCCCCCCCCCCCCCCCCCCCCCCCCACACACACACACTTAAACGTGCCACGTAAGTTTATAATTCTTGCTTTATATTGTCAGTTTTCAATAGCTTGCATTTGCACATACATTACTCATGACCTGTTCAGTTAATTCAGGTCCCAAATTGTGCAGTGTGGCCACTAGGGATAGGAAGCCTAATTCATAAGCCTGCTTACACATGCACGTTATGACATGCATCAAGCCAGTCATGACATGCACGTCATGTGATACGTACCCATTTCTACAGTCAAACTATTAAATAGTGTTGCTACTAACAACAAGCTATTTAAGCATACTAAACTGCTAAAAAAAATAAAGGGAACACTAAAATAATACATCCTAGATCTGAATGAATGAAATAATCTTATTAAAAACTTTGTTCTTTACATAGTTGAATGTGCTGACAACAAAATCACACAAAAATTATCAATGGAAATCAAATTTATCAACCCATGGAGGTCTGGATTTGGAGTCACACTCAAAATTAAAGTGGAAAACCACACTACAGGCTGATCCAACTTTGATGTAATGTCCTTAAAACAAGTCAAAATGAGGCTCAGTAGTGTGTGTGGCCTCCACGTGCCTGTATGACCTCCCTACAACGCCTGGGCATGCTCCTGGTGAGGTGGCGGATGGTCTCCTGAGGGATCTCCTCCCAGACCTGGACTAAAGCATCCGCCAACTCCTGGACAGTCTGTGGTGCAACGTGGCGTTGGTGGATGGAGCGACACATGATGTCCCAGATGTGCTCAATTGGATTCAGGTCTGGGGAACGGGCGGGCCAGTCCATAGCATCAATGCCTTCCTCTTGCAGGAACTGCTGACACACTCCAGCCACATGAGGTCTAGCATTGTCTTGCATTAGGAGGAACCCAGGGCCAACCAGCATATGGTCTCACAAGGGGTCTGAGGATCTCATCTCGGTACCTAATGGCAGTCAGGCTACCTCTGGCGAGCACATGGAAGGCTGTGCGGCCCCCCCAAAGAAATGCCACCCCACACCATGACTGACCCACCGCCAAACCGGTCATGCTGGAGGATGTTGCAGGCAGCAGAACGTTCTCCACGGCGTCTCCAGACTCTGTCACATCTGTCACATGTGCTCAGTGTGAACCTGCTTTCATCTGTGAAGAGCACAGGGCGCCAGTGGCGAATTTGCCAATCTTGGTGTTCTCTGGCAAATGCCAAACGTCCTGCACGGTGTTGGGCTGTAAGCACAACCCTCACCTGTGGACGTCGGGCCCTCATACCACCCTCAAGGAGTCTGTTTCTGACCGTTTGAGCAGACACATGCACATTTGTGGCCTGCTGGAGTTCATTTTGCAGGGCTCTGGCAGTGCTCCTCCTGCTTCTCCTTGCACAAAGGCGGAGGTAGCGGTCCTGCTGCTGGGTTGTTGCCCTCCTACGGCCTCCTCCACGTCTCCTGATGTACTGGCCTGTCTCCTGGTAGCGCCTCCATGCTCTGGACACTACGCTGACAGACACAGCAAACCTTCTTGCCACAGCTCGCATTGATGTGCCATCCTGGATGAGCTGCACTACCTGAGCCACTTGTGTGGGTTGTAGACTCCGTCTCATGCTACCACTAGAGTGAAAGCACCGCCAGCATTCAAAAGTGACCAAAACATCAGCCAGGAAGCATAGGAACTGAGAAGTGGTCTGTGGTCACCACCTGCAGAACCACTCCTTTATTGGGGGTGTCTTGCTAATTGCCTATAATTTCCACCTGTTCTCTATTCCATTTGTACAACAGCATGTGGAATTTATTGTCAATCAGTGTTGCTTCCTAAGTGGACAGTTTGATTTCACAGAAGTGTGATTGACTTGGAGTTACATTGTGTTGTTTAAGTGTTCCCTTTATTTTTTTGAGCAGTGTATAATATGCTCAGTAGAGCACAGACCTCCGCCAAGGAATCAGCTTGATTAAAGTGGGCCTGGTTTGGAGGGAGCCTATTGGCTGATCTGATGAGATCCCGTAAGGCCCCCTGTAGAGATTTCAAGAAAACAGGAAGTTGGTGTGGCTTAGGGTGGTCAAGCCCCGCCCACTTCAGGACCCACCACCATGGGAAAGTCCTGCACCTTTGTTTTATATGTCACGCCCACTGTCACGACCCCTTTTGCTGAAGGACTTGAAAAGTGGACCGCTTCTTATGTTGTTTGATATCCCGCACACAGACACACTGACAGACATACAGACGGGGCGAAAAGGTGAAAAGGCCCTCTTTGGCGGAGATAATGATCTCCTCATTTCATTATCAGACACTAATAATTGAATTATTTAAGTATTTAAAATACTAAAATACTATGGCCAAATGTATCTAGATACTTTTTTTTTCACTCGGATCAAATACAAATGACAAAATACCCACAAGTACATCAAATATGTATTTCAAACACGTGTCATTAAAATAACAATGCCCATCTCTGGTGGGGTTCTTATGAGGAGGGCATGTAGGCTGTCATACTTCGTGCACGATGTTAAATCATTCAGAACAATTGAAAATAGGTCACCAAATCAATGAATAATAAAGGCATTTAATTGGAATAACATTCTTCCACTTTTTTCATAATTATTAATTCAACCATCTCACATGAGGCAATTTGTAATGCCATTTATAGTCATTCTTAAATATTGCATGCAACGCCACCTCTTCCGGTCTGATAACATTTCCGGCAAAGACAGAATTCCGAGAAACAAGTGAAAACAGATTTTTTTTAAATTCCAGTTTTAATTGTCTCAGTTTTCCAGTAACATTACTACAGAACCCCTAGACATACGCGCGCGCGCGCGTGTGTGTGTGTGTAGGGGCGCATACGTGCACGTGTTCACAGGCACACACACACATCAGTGACGTCATCTGTTTTGTATCGCACGCTTCGCATTTCCTAAGGAATGGTTGTAATTATGTGTCAGTGTGTCTTCAGAATACCTTCGTGTTACATCCAGTCAGAGTGGAAGATGCATTAGTTGATTTTGTTCATGTGTCTTCTGGAGTACTATAACATTCGAGTTATATTAAAGGCTTTCCAGTGAAAGATACCAGAACTCCCACATCCCCCCATATGTCACATGACGCTGGATCATGTCCCAAGGGCCCGCCCCCAACATGCTTGAAAACAATACACCCTCTGATCCTTCCACAAGAAGCCATCACTCATCTTGAGGTTAGCTTGCATGTTGGCATATGAACCAATAATCGTGGTTGTCGTTCACAGTCGAAAAACGAAATAAATGGTCTTGTGTAAAGCATTTCATGAATGAAGTAAACATGGTCATTTTTGACTGTGTAAGGTTGAGGGTGTGTGTGTGTGTGTGTGCGTGTTTGTGTACCTGTGTGTGTGTGTGTGTGTGTGTGTGTGTGTGTGTGTGTGTGTGTGTGTGGGTGCATGCGTGTGCTTGTGTGTGTGTGTGGCTCTGTGTGTTTGTGTGCCTGTGTGTGTGTGTGTGTGTGTGTGTGTGTGTGTGTGTGTGTGTGTGTGTGTGTGTGTGTGTGTGTGTGTGTCATTCCCCATTGGTCTCATACAGCTTTGAACCCCAAATGGCTTTGAACAGGAGTGAGTGAGTAAAGACGACACACACCCACACGACACATTTAGCCTCAAAGATAGCATTGTGATAGATTTCATTGTGCAAATATCCATAGTGTCTAAAACATTTACAGTAGACATGTTTTATGTAATGTTATAATAAAAATACTTTTTTTTGTTTCATGTTTGCTGTTCAAATTTAAACCTGACTCCTTGAATCCTAACCTAAAAATGAATTTGTCAAATATGAAACTATGACTAGATGGACCAGGACTGACTGTAAAAATGTCAAGGTGAGGCATTATTCAAACTTCTGAAAAGAAACTTTGTTGGCGGGAATAAAGATGATATCAGTGGAAGACGTGGCTTACCAAACTCTGGCCTTAAAAACATCTGAACTTTTCTCTTTCCCAGAATCATTTCTACACAATAGTTGTCAAAATGCTCTAATCACTTACACATGGACACATGCGCCATAAAGCGCTGACTCAGGCGGTCATTCGTTAGAGGTCCCAACGTCATTCACAGCACAGTCTCCTGGTGAAACTGTCCCCTCAGCCATAAGAAGCTTGATCTTCCCATTCTGGATTCCCGTCATTCCTCTGAGTCAACAGTGAAAGCTCTGCTGTGTGGAATTCCTGGTTTTCACGCAGGTCCTGAATGGGTAATTTGAAACCATGCAGCAGGGCCCTCAGGCCTGGCAGACACGTCCCAGCCAAGATGAAGTACAGATTTGGAACTCATGTCTGCATTTCATCATATCCTTTCTTTAAATGTTGCTTACTGTAGCCATGATACTATAGATGCAGGTTTGCTTCAGAGATGAGTGCATGGCATTGTGCGTGTGTGCGTGTTTGCGTATACGCAGGTGCGTGTGTGTGTGTGTGTGTGTGCATGTGTGCACATATCATCAGATAGTAAATAAGCACGTACAGGTATTGAAGATGTGCCTTATCTTCTACCAAAAGTCAAGTGACTTTAATGCTCATGAATAATGGATAAGGCCTAGCTGTGTCAAACTCATACTTGAGTCGTGGATTATATGGTTATGAAAGCAAAAGGATTTTAAGGATTATAATATGTTGTATGTATTTATGCATGTTTGTACATTAAATGAAATACTTGTAAATGTTTAATATGTTATTCATCACTTTCCATAGATTTTCATACTATTTCCATTGAAGATTTGGTTTTGGTCACCTGATCACTTTCACTTGTCACCCAGAAATCTGTGGCAAAAAATATATATTGTAGACACTTGTGTGATTGTTGTATTAACTAGGAGGCTGCCTATAAATAGAAAGTTAGAAATGCAATGTTTCTCGGTCCAAGTATAGTAAAAACAAGTTTAGCTCTTCCTTACGTCTGAAGAATGAGTCACAATTCTTGCGTTACAACTTTTACAAATTTTAACCAACAATAACCTCATTTTTGGCAAGACCTTGACCATTGTGTGTCTTTCTATAGAAGCAATTACTAAAAATAATCTGGAAAGCACAGATGCCTAAATCCCCCCCCCCCCCCCCCCACCCACCCACACACACACAAAACAAAAAAACAATCCATTACAGGTTGACTGGTTCATATTACTTGGCCTTTGATACCAAAACATCCAATGGAAAAGTTTAAAGGATATGTCATGGAATTTATTTCAAACAGACTCTAGTTTTCTTTGGAACAGAAAGTCTTTAAAATCTACGTTTCGAACACTTCTACTACTTCTAAATAACACAAAAAATAATAGTTTTTAATTATTTTACATTTGGTGCACTTATAACACACACAACGCATTTAAAAAGGTGTATGTTTATTGAAACTGTGTGTGTGTGTGTGTGTGTGTGTGTGTGTTCTTTGTCTTTGCTCACACATAGAGACTATGTCCAACAATCAGTAGTCACTATAATCACAACAATATACCAATATGATAACAATAATATCTATACACCACACAGCACATGCAAAGGTGTTTTTCTGCTGTCATAAACCTCCCACTTGGTAACTTGCGGGTGGGGAAAGGGGGGGGGGGGGGGTAATGAAAGGAGGAGGGTGAGTGAGGGGGTGGGTTAGGGGCTGATAGGGTCACAGGCAGAGGTGAGTAAGTGATGAGTCAACCCCTGCTGCTCCACTATAAGATGTCCCGATGGAGCTCCAGTGGCATCCACTCTCACTCACACCCAGACCAACAGACCCACTACTACGGTAAGAGTTCCACTCCTCTCTCATCCTTCCTTCTTCTTCTAGAACGGGAGTCACATTTATATAGCGTTAATGACGAAAACTTTGTTTTAACATGATGCACATGAGTCCCGTTTAACTAGTCTGTCGGCGTTGGTCAGGACCTGTCGTTTATTATGTTAATGTTGTAGTTTAGACAACATTAACATTGAGGTCCTGCGATTATTTATCATGTCAGTAAAATGACACTTGGGAGTGTGTGTGGCTGGTTTAAGCAGCCCACCCAGCCCCTGCGTCCAATCAGTCTGACTCGGGCCAGGTGAGGCTGCTTCAACCAGCCATCATCTACACACACTCCACAGACATGAATGACATGAGTTGTGATTATAATGTTAGGTGTATCAGAGCTGTGGTGGTGAGGAGGGGGAGTCCTAGTGATTTCTCTGGCCATGCAGTGATCTTTGTACTGATTACACAGCCATCATCATAGACAATCACAGCTGTTTTTGACTCATCTGCTCTGACAATATTGACTTGGACAAACAAATGTTGGAATTACTCATCCTGGCATTTACCCAGTAGTATCTTATACAATAAAATACGTGATGTAATGTCGATTAATGTTGTTAAATGACATCAGGGGGTGTTATGATTGACCTGCTCGTTCTAAAAAGTCCATCCGTTTCTTTTTCTTCCATCTAGGAAAACGTAGGTCTTCTATACTCTATACTTTAGATATCAGGAATATGGAACACCAGCATCTGGCCCTTCTCTTCTGTCTGCTCAAGGTGTTCAGCGTGGCCCGAGCGGTTCCTCTCTCAAGAGAGGAATCAGTGACCATGAGGGCAAAGGTCAAACTGAACGCAGAACAGCTCGTGATGAGATTGGACATGTACCTGAAGGTAAAATAAATTATAAGACTTTACTTGTTTTTATCATTGAAATCTTTGTATCGATTTTTTTTATGGCTCACAGTTCTGCCACCCAATGTACATCAGCCCTCATACTCGCTTAAACTACAAATAATGATAGTGAATAATAATTTATTAATAATGATAGACAAACTGAAATATACAAGAATTGCAGTGAATAAATATGGGGAAAATGGGTGGGGGGGGGGGGGGAGTGAATTCGACTGCACTCTTCCCTAGAAAATTGTTGGACATGAAGTCATCGTCGATCACTCATCATGAATCTTCTCTTTAGCAGCACTTCCTCTGCGTTGACTGCACCCTGAGCCCCCCCACAGACCCCATGGACGGCCTGTCCTCCCTGGTGCTGGTCCTGGAGGGCTATGAAAGCGTGATCTCCGAGAGACTGGACGGCCTGGCCCAAGTTAAGCAGGAGGTGTCCTCCCTCAGGGGCTACCTGGACGACTGGAGGGAGGGCCACTGCAGCGAGCAGCTGCGGCCCAAGCAGCTGCTTCAGGGCCGGATTGCCCGGCTCCAGAGCCAAAAGGAGTACACCCACACGGTGAGCATAGCGGCCGTGCTGGGCCTGAAAGAGTACCTAGGCTACCTGCTGAATAACCTGGACTACCTCGGTACTTGTTGAGCTCACCGGAATCGTGGGCTTTTCTTTCTTTGTCTTTTCCTATCGGTCGACAGTTTTATTCAAGGTTTGTGGATCAAATCAATATCAATAACACTGGACCGAGATTTATAATGTGCTACGCACTAAAATAATATGTTTTAATAATTTGTTTTAGTATTTATATATTTTGTGGAACAAAACAAGAAATGGTGACCTTTTACACCAGGATGTACATGTAGCAATAATTGATTTTGATGTTCTCCAAATTAAATGTTTACGATCTGTTGAACTGGTAATATGGGGTTATTTCTACAGAAAATACATGCTTGGAATTGCGTTGAGAAAGATCGCATAATATATTAACATACTACCAACTCAGTTATGAGTCACATTTGTCTGCCGAGATTCCTACAAGTCAGGTTGTAGCATGCCAAGCCAAGCAAGTGTTTTTATGCACTGTATGACAAGAAAAGTGATGATGTGACTCCTATATTTGCATTGCCTCAAAAATACTTTTACGACTGTTAACGATTTATTTCACACTAACTTTTTGTAACGGGATACGAAAAATTTAATGTATACAGATATATATTTAGCCAATTTTTCTTAATAATGGTAAGTGTTTTGTGAAGTGCGTGTGTGTTTGCGTGTGTGTCTTTTAAATTGTATTTAAAAGATCATACATAATATATGGGAAGGGCAAGGGGAATGTATGTCAATATAATATTACATTTGATGTTTGATACATTTGTGGTTTATCATTACTGTGCATGTTTTTTATGTATGAATGAGACTTTGTAGACATGATTCTATGATTCCTCGATCTTGTCCTCTGCTCAAAAGTTGTATGAACTGTTGTAATGTTAGTCAGTTAAAGTCAAGTGTGCTTCACTCGCACACAATCACATGTAAAAAGCAAGTAAATACTGAGGGTATTAAGACAGCTTTAATTAAAAAATAAAACCTAACAAAATGTTTTTACAAAAAGGTATGCTGCCGTTACATTATTTGTTGATATGAAATACCCAAAATACATTTTAGAAATGGGTTTATACTGAAGAATACTAACAAGCACCCTCCAGCTTCAAGGCATCAAATTCAGAATGACATTTTATGAAATGTAATATGTCTACAAATAAAAAGAAATTACCTTGCACTATTCACCCTCTTCCGCCCACAAACAAACACAGAGACATACATGAACACTAACTGAACCATTTGTTTCTTTTGATGCTGGCCGTCTTTTTGCTGTCTCCCATTATCTTGTTCTTGTATTTTTCCACCATACTGTCGAAGCGGTCCTCCTCTTTGTTCCTGAAAGGCTTCTTGCCTGGTTTCACACTCTGGAAAGCAAAAGAATAACCTAGTCAGAACAATTCGTTATGTGTACCAATATCAATAATACAGTAATAACTCAAGCTTGAGTTTGCACTATCGTTATCAATCTTGCGTCAGCCTCCCCCAAAGTAGTAACAGTCCAGCCCTACTGCTAGTCAAACGTCCGAAGTTTGACAACCAACAAATGTGTCGGCTTTTTCAGCCATTAACCCCATACGAAAAGAAATTGGAGCGATACAAAGAAATTACCAGCGCAATTACGTACTGTATCGCTTAAGATATGATGCATATACGCATGGTTGAAAAACAGGGCTTCAAAAAGCTAATGAGTGTCATGGATGCCAAGTAAGTTAGGGGCTGCCTGTCCTAAGGAAAACGGTAAATTGAGCATTACTATTAAATATATATCGTGATAATTTTCGATACCGATCAATATAAAACAACATATCGTGATATCATTTTTGGCCATATCCTCCAGCCCTAGTATCATGTTCCCTGTGGTCTGTACTGTGTGGGTGTTTGGTATCACGTTACCTGTGGCCTGGACTGTGTGGGTTTCTGCACCATCGAAGGACCCTGGCGGTCCTTCCTGCTGGAGCGACCTTTAGGCTTCTTGGGAGGAGCCTGCTGTTTTCCTTTATCACGCAGTCTGCACACAAAACCAGAACATTCCAGTCAGGGGATCCCAAACTGTTTCATGCGGAAAAGCCTGAACAGAAATATAACCCCGCCCCTAAATGGACACAAAATCAGAAGTCAACAACAACATATTTCTTTAAAATCTGACAGTGGGAGGAGATTAGCTCAAACAGGTGTGTTTGGTTTTCCTTTAAGGAAGTATTATGAGCTTTTATGAGCTTCAATTGAAACTTTAAGAGGTTGGATCCCAATTTGAAAGGGATGGTTCCTCGACAGAGAATCGAGGGAAGTATAAATTAGATGTACTGTACCTGATCTTGGGCCCCCTATGTGAAGGGAAGGGCAGAGTCTTTCGCTTTTTCTTTCCATCCTCCAGTTCTACATATTCCACCTCCGGTTGAGTAAGGAATCCAGAAAAGTGCTTGGCTTCCTGAGGATCTGAGTCAGGAGAAAGATCACAGAAACATCAGCACATTTTAATGCTTCTAAACATCAGCCCACACGCACGCCGACCACACAATTAAAAGGGATACGACGCGATATCTATAAACAGCCGTAGTCTTCAAACGTCTGCAAACGCTAAGATAATTCGGCCCTATTTCCGGCGCTGGTACAATTATATTATTAGCTGCTTCTGGCTGGATAGTCTTTGCAGGAAGGTAACCTGTCAGCGTTGCGCATCACGGGTAGCCTAATAACGCAGTACTGAAAATAATGTCGAATTATCTGTGTGTTTGTAGACCAACTACAATGTCGTTATTTTGTAAATGGCACTCGTTTTAAACAAGCGTCTATTCGGAACACATTGGAAGCCATTCATTTTAAGTATTCCCCTCACATTAACAGGAGATAGGCTACTGAAACTCTGTAATTCAATGGAAGCGGCTAACAGAAAGTAAACGCTAACCCTGCGAAGTCCCCTTCTGGATGCACAATGATGAATGATCGTTATGTTAAGCACTTTGGAAGCCTTGAAAAGTGCTATAGAATATAAATCCAATGAACCATTAATATAAAATTCAAAATCATACCCATTTTCCTTTTGGGCTGTCCTGAAGGAGCCTTTTTGTTCAGCCCGCCCGGCTGTGCGTTAGCTGCACCTGGCTGTGTGTTAGCTGCACCTGGCTTTGCGTTAGCTGCACCTGGCTTTGCGTTAGCTGCACCTGGCTTTGCGTTAGCTGCACCTGGCTTTGCGTTAGCTGCATTCGGCATTGCATTAGGGGGTGATTGAAACTTCACTCCACCTCCAGGTCGTGGCTGAAACTTCACTCCACCTCCAGGTTGTGGCTGAAACTTCACTCCACCTCCAGGTTGTGGCTGAAACTTCACTCCACCTCCAGGTCGTGGCTGAAACTTCACTCCACCTCCAGGTTGTGGCTGAAACTTCACTCCACCTCCAGGTTGTGGCTGAATCTTCCCTCCACCTCCAGTCTGAGATTGGAACTTCACTCCACCTTTACCAGGTCCGTTTTGGAAGTGTTCCTGAAAAGGACAAGGGATCAACTTACCTATTAGCACAGTGTTATGACTACTCTGTTACGATCAGCTGAAGAAGTGACAGGCATGCTAAATCCAAACATAACATTTGGCAATACGTGGTGTGAAGATCTGACGTTTGGTGCATGCATAGAATCAATTTAGGTTATGGTGTTTACACGGCAGTTGGAAAAGCTGGTTATGGCGTTAACCCGCTATTATCGGCTTTCTCGTGTGCATGTCAGCGAAGTCATTGGCTCGACTGACAAACAGCATAAAAGGAAATCACAGGTGAAAGTCTACAAACGCACCTTGTTTTTTAGTTGTCGTTGTTCCTTTAATTTCAGCTTCCTTCCGTCCTCCAGGGAAAATTCTACGATAGGTCTCTGTGGCATGACCCAGAAAGGAAAGAAACTCATGTTAATTCCACAAACAGCATGCCTAAACAAATACTGCAGAGGCGGTGCAGACACACATCGAGGTCAAACAACACAGGGCATTAAACAGTATTTCACCAACTATTGAAGTCTGCCAATGTGAGGTCACATTGACAGAGCAGTGAGCTGGATCCTTCTCTTAGCTAAGTTTGTAAAAAGAGCTTCATGGTAAAAGCCTACCTTGTTAGGGCCGAAGATGTCAGGGTTGTTATTGAGGTGGCGGAGGGTGCTGAGAGCGTGGTCCGAGTGCTGGAACTGGACAAAGCCATATCCTAGAGACTGTCCCATCGTCTTGCCCTTCTCTGGTTTCCTGTCATACATCACCCTGCACTAGGGAGAGAAAGAGTATAAACCATGTTAACAAAAAGGACTTCAAGAAAGACCGCTCAACGCATATACAGCAGACTCAAGTGCAAGTCCAAATCATTATATTATCATATTTATATGTAATTACAAAGAGGAGTCATTTTGATCTATAGTGAAACTAACTGTAAATGCTAAGGACTCCCATGGACTGATTCAAAAGGGTAGCATTTGTTTTCAGTATTTAATTGAAAAATATTAAAAGGAGCTTTTTAATTGACCCATCTATAAAGTTTCTCACCTCAGTGACACGTACTCCTTTGCTTCCACTTACAGCTTGAAGACAGATAGCCTTCAGTTTTGAATTGTCCACCGACTTGGGTAGATTATGGACACAGAGTCGAGTCTTCGACACATACACATTTATGTCTCGGAGCTTGGTTCTCTTAACCTCTTCAAACTAAAAGGGCATTGGGCAACACAAACACAGACAAGTTAATAAAGCATTGGTAACAGGTTGAAGGGCTAATATGGTTAGCCAATATGTTTGTACAGTACAATGTACATTCAGATGCAGCTAAACAAGGGAATGCAGAAGAACACCTACTCTGGTTCGTTTAACCATGTCTGCTTCAGGCACACCCTCTGCAGCCTTGGTTCCAGCACGTATTACTAGTAAAAGGCAACAGAATATAAATAAATCGAAAGGCCTTCAACTCTATTTAAATAGCATGCAAATACGTGGTCTGTTTTGACTATTGTGAAACAACCAACTCCCAAAGCTGTCCTAATGATAAAAGCCAAATACAAGCCAAATCGCACTAGTCCATTCTGTTTACAGTGTGCATTTTGTAAATAGCGATAAAATAACGGTTGTGTAGAAATTGGGGATTCGCAAATCTGTGTTTCAACCACACTTACATCCTTCTCTAGCTAGGTAGAGGTTCCTGGCACCGGTCTCCACTTTCACCTTCTTGTCTTTGAGTTTGGCTGCGTTTTCCCGGCTTACCGCCGCTGCGACTATCAGCCTCCTACCGTCGACGCGGATACCGCCATTCTTAAAAAGGGACAACCAATAGGGTTCAAACAAGATGAAATACACATGTAGGCCGTGTGTAGCGGTGTGTATTGGTCACAATACCATAGAGTGTGAATCTGGGTTACACGTATTGACTTTAAAAGAGGCTTACAGTTTGAACTGGGTGATGCAGAAAAAGATAGATAGTGCCCTCTGTTGAGCAGCGCACTAAGCTAAAGAATACATTCATGAATGAACAAATGAATTAATTCACACGACGCAACAGCTTACCTCGGCATCCTCTTGGGCCATTGCAATGCACTTTTCTGCAGAGTATTTACTTTTAAACTGGGCAAATGCACAACCTGGTGAAAATAAAGACAAACAAAAGCTCCTATGAAGTGGTTTCCTTAAACAAAAACAGTTTGGTTCTATTGAACAGTACAGTACAGTACCTTTGGAGTGGTCCGTGTCTGGGTGAAGAACTATCTTGATGTAGTTCAGTTCCCCATAACGCAAGAGCGCCTCCTCCAGGCCTTCCTCTTCGGTGTCGAAGGAGAGGTTCCTGACAGCACCCCGGAGATTGGGAAGAAAGTAAAGGTGACGTAGGAGGGGGGAAAATCGGGCTGACTGAACAAGAAGGCTTACAGCGACGTTCGTACTACTACAGCGATTTGTTCCCAGTTAGTTTCAGTCAACAGTCAAGTTTCCCAAAAAGGGTTGTAATCCCTAGGGCTTGATGTTTTAAGAACATATGGCGTTTTTTGACCATGCCGTGTCGTACCGCTGATATGTGTTTCCACTACCAGTTTAAATGCGCCGAGCTGTGCCGAGCCACGCCCGGGATCAGGCCAAAGCAAGCCTGACCCGCCTCCAAGCGGGCCGCAGTGACGTCCTCCCTGGTTGCTATTCGGAGCGAGATGTTGTCTCTCAAATTGTAGGAATACAGACCTATAAAAATACAATAAGCTGTGCGTTCTTGTGTCTGAGACGCATCGCCATACACGAAGATTAATTCATTATGATTTGTTCTTTCCTATAACTATGTTGCCTAATTAACACAGTTAATGAAGGTTTAGATAGAAGCGCACCGTGGTGATATTAGTTTGACGATATTCGCTTGCAAAACAAAATAGCTTGTTGACATAGGACAGTTTTCTTTCAAAATAGTATTGTTCTAGAAGAGACTGGGATTTGGACAATATATGAGAAACATTGTCCAATGTGTTACCAACAAACAAACAAAATATATCGGCTCCCAATCAGTTATTGAGATTAGGAGGCAAACAAGGGGGAAGATTGAACGTCAAACTGAATTCATCATCGTGGATAACACTGTGTGTGTGTGATCCATCCATCTGAAACAAACCTATTATATTAAATGTCCCTTAAAATTACAAATGAATGTGTGTGTTGTTGTGACATCGACACAAAAGGGTAGCCCGGTTGTAATGAAAATGCAAATTCCAGCCATGATGGGCTGCCACGCCGGGCTGCTACGCCGAGTCGAACAGAGTACAGCCAGGCCAGTATATAGTATAGTGGAAAAACGCCAATAATGGCTCAAGGCCCAGAGTCCATAATGATGGATCAGAAAATAAAGTGTATTAAAAGATATTTATTTTACCAGGCCCTAATCATTTTCTATATAAGAATGTTATAACAATTAAATATTTATATAACCGTATACCAGTAGCGCAGACTACATTTCAGAGCTGAGCCTGCAATAATGTATTTTCGAATCAAGGCTCAAACAAACAGTGAGGACTAGGCCCTTAAGGGTCTTGAACAAAACAATGACTCTATGGAATCACATTAGTGTCAAGAATTTGAGAGCAAAAAATTTTTATCTCAAAAATAACATTTATAACTTGACCCTGATCTGAAACAGATGGGCGTTGGGCACTGCTCCCTGCTAGTCCCTGGTCTGTTGCAACGTAACATGTAACGTGGATGGGGAAAGCAGTAGGACAGCAAGGATTACCAACCTGATGAAGATTGTTCTGCCCTCATTCACATCTGAAGGGAGGGGTTTCCGTGGTTTCCGATCTGGAAGATAGAGAACACAGTGTGGAAAAAATAACAAAAAAGGAAAAGTAACAAAAAGGAAATGTGTAATTTGTGTCTTAATTGAATCACTGCAGATGTGCTTGGAGAAAAAAACATCCACAAACAACAAACCTACCTAGATCATCATCGTCATCATCATCATCATCATCATCATCATCATCATCATCGTCGTCACTATCGAAGCTACTGTTGTCATCATCTTCATCTCCACTCTCTTGAGACCCGTCATCCTTCTCCTCTTCATCGTCCTCCTCGTCGCTCTCCTCTCCATTGTCACTGTCCTCTTCATCTTCTGATGAGGCCTCCTTCACCTGCTGTGCAGCCTTTTTGGAAAGGGCTCTGTGGAAAGAACAGGGTCACAGGGTTTGTCATCTTTACATGTTTAAAGCTAGTGTAGGCAATTTGGAGAAACTAGCCAAAGTAAGCTCGATTTTTAAAGCTTTAGGAATTGGTCTGCCTAGCCTTTTGGAAGACTCAAGACAGACAAATATGCCATCCAATCATTTCACTCGTGCCGAATGAAATGGTTGGACGGGCTTATTACAGGCCTGCGACTGCAACAGATACCAGATTCTTTCCTTTTATTTGATTCATTGATTGCTGTCGGGATGTAAAGAGAATTTCAACAAATATGACAAACAATGCTTCTAAAATAAATGGTCTACCCTAGCTTAGGCCACTCGGCCAAAGTAAGAGGCTCTTGGGATTTCATACCCTTTCTTGGGCATTGCTTGTTTCTCTGCTCTGCCCTCGTCCTCAGAGTCACTCTCCGGTTGGTCTTTCACTGGATCTTCCTTTTTCTTAGGAACTGAAGAAAATGGGTCTTTAGTCTCCCAGATTGATCTATAGATGGTTGTTCCTGTTTCTACACATACTAGCTTGTTGTTAATTACAACAAGAAAAGGGTAATTGCGTCAAGCAAGTCCTACCTTGACTGGAAGGTGGTTGGGTGGCAAGAAACTTATCCTTAGGTATAGCCCAGTCTACGGCTACCGGACGCCCTTGAGGATAAATACATTATTGTCAATTCCCAAACTCATTAAGTCACCCCAAACCAAGTGATTGTGGTTAATGTAATGATCAGGATATTCATAATACAATCGCTCTTGTTGCTGCTTATAAGCACGGTGTCTGTACATTTGTTGGGCCAGTTTTAGGACATACCTTTGATCTCCTTCATGTTCATAGCTTTGAGTGCTTTTCCTGCTCCCGACATATTCTTGAACAGGACAAATCCAAAACCACGCATCTTTCCATCTATTAAAAACCAATGAATGGATAAAATTGAACAGGAAAGAGAAAGAAATGTAAATTTGTCCATATATCACAGCATTTAAATGTGTTGCTTTGTTGACTTATATGCACATTGTTGTGAAATATTATGTTGATGAGTAAATGTGTTGTTGTTTTTTTACCAGGTTTCAGAGGGATTTTGGTTTCAAGGACTGTTCCAAATTCAGCAAATGTTTGCTTCAGATCATCTTCAGAGCACTTTGACAAAACAGACAAAAAATTATGAATAGAAGATGGACACATGGGAGCAAGACTTTGTTTGTGTTCTCTGATGCCACCTCACAGAACAAAAAAAGACGTACCTTAAAACTGAGATTTCTGATAATGAGTTTGGATTTAAGCGCACTTTTTCGAATCCCTTTAAATGTGGGCTCATTTTCCTTTGGAGGTTGCGCTTTCAGGGGTTCCTCTTTCGGTTGTTGCTGTTTCGGGGCTCCCTCTTTCGGGGCTCCCTCTTTCAGGGCACCCTCTTTCAGGTGTTTCGGTGGTCGCTCTTTTGGGGGTCCCTCTTTCAGGGGTTTCTTTGGTAACTCTTTTGGGGGTCCCTCTTTCAGGGGTTTTGGTGGAACGTCTTTCGGGGGTCCCTCTTTCTGTTCTCCCTCTTTCGGAGGTTGCCCTTTAGGAGCTACAGGAAAGGAAATTGCAGAAAATAGAATGATTGATTGATTTAGCCCAGCTCTATATAGAAACGACGCTATTGTATTCTGTCCTGTTATATATAGCTCATATCGATTGCTCAAAATCCGTTGGAAAAGCATTCACGATACCTGTCTTCCTTTTTTCATGTATCTTTTTCTTTGCAACTGACACAGATATCGTTTTCCCGTCGTAATTTTTGATTTCTTTCATTGCTTGTCGTGCATCCTCCTCCATGGCGAACGTGACATAGCCAAAACCACGACATTGTTTTGTCCCTGATGTAAAACATGTCACAAATATTATCAATATTATTTATTAACAATTCAGTACATTAAGACTACAGAATGCGATCTTTAAACCTACCTTTTTCGTTGACAACGAAGCAATGTTTTATAGGTCCGATTTCTGAAAAGATCTCTGTTAGACGTTCATTTGACGCTGAATCTGGCAAAGATTTGACGAACAACGTAAGGGCTGGCATGCTGGAAACTGTGTTGGTTCCACGAGCTATTAACTACTTATTTTGAATTTCGAAACAAACTCTACGACCTTAAATGTTTAAACTTAAATATTCATTTTGCTTATGGCACCGCATATGGTAAAACAAGCACCTTTCTAAAATGTGTGTAATTTCAGCATGTCAACCTAGTGAAACATCGCATGTTTACATGTGGGAGCAGCCATCTTGAAATAAAAGCGGAAGTCGTCATACTGTCATTCTAACTACTCACTGCTGTCCCTAGTGTGGGAATTTAAATTCACTCTTTACAGCCTTTGCAGTCATGGATTATCATGCAACGCACATTACAGAAAACAGAAAGGCGACGTGGCAAATTATGGCATGAAAGCACAGTAAGATTATGTAGTTCTTATATTTAAAAAGGTGCTATCAATTGATGGCAATAATGTAAACACACAAAGGCAAACGTAAAACAAAAGCGGCATTTATTATATCGAATTTTGGAAGTTGTGACTCGAATCCGAATCATGGAATATAAGAATCGCGATTCTGACATAAATCTACTTTTTCCTCCACCCCTATAATCCATCCACGTGATTTTTTTTAAATTATATACAGTACATTATCCTTATTTTTACCCCTTATCCTCTTTCTCGGGGTTTTAAGTGGTTCCAAATATTTGAGAAAATCACAGCACTGAGAATAATGTTAAATACTTTTAGTATAGCTAATTGGAATTTAGGGTTTGTGTGTTTTATAATTTCTATATGGAAACTGATGTAAATGAATTTATTCTTATGCTTTATTTAGACCACATGATATTCAAACTAACATCAGTACCTCATTTGGACCACATATTTGTAGCACTAATACCAGTCAGACCCTACAAACATGGTCTCCTTGAACTTCCGCCCAGGCCAAGACAGACCGAAGGTTTGCCTGGGTAAATTAGAACCTGTAGGCGTGGTTTATTTACCATTCCGCTCATGATCAATATAAACTGAATTTTTACCTGTATAGATGCTTCATGAACCACCCCCAGAGTACAATCTCGTTTACCTTGTTCTCTGAATAAACCATGTGTTGAACATATACCACTCTCCGAGTCATACCTAGCCCGTAACGACGATACCACAAAGGATTCTATTTTAGTTTTCATCAAAACCATCCACAGCAAAGGCCTTCTTGGGATCAAGGGATTACATTTTTGCTGTTTAATTTTCGCCATTTGCGGTGTTGGCTCTTTATTTGTTGTTATGGGGCTAAAAGAGACTGGAAAAGTGGTTTACCCATGTGTTTATATTTTGAATGGCTAGTTCATGTGGTTTGAATATATCGCTCGTTCGATGGTGTTTTTGTTCCGTATGTATTACCCATAGTAGAGGCATACATTGTGGTTGTCTGGGTCTGTTTTTGGTTCTCTCTCTAAGTCAAATTTACAACAAAGGACTGCAATAAGTATACCTATCTATCTATATATTGTTAAAGTTACAATTGAGAGATAATCCTTTGGCACTACTCATTTTGCAAGTTAAAGAATTAGTTTCTACATAAAAAGCACGGACATCCATTTCGAAGTAATATGCAAATAATGTAATTAAACGTATGCGGTCAGGTTAATCACGATGAAGTCGGTTGAAATGGAATACATACTGAAATGCCAATGTCTGGTAGCACAAGAAGTATCCTTCTGTCTCTCAAAGAGGATATCTTAAAAGTAATCGTCTCAATATATAAATACACACACATACAAGTATTATTCAACATCAAACATTCCCTGATGGGTGCTGCTGTCTATGGTTGTATGCAAATGACAAGCAATTAAATTATATGACATTAGAGACAATGTCTTCAGTCAATAGTTCAGTGCTGGGAAAGACTAGGTGTGCCGTGACATTTTGCGGAATTCATGACATATTAGTAACCTATTTATGAAAAGGTTGGGAACCACTAGTTTTCAAAAGTTATAAAAAGCTAAACAAATACAATGTAAATAGAAACAAAACACATAGACCTTGAAAACAAAAAGTAAACAAGGCACATTAATACTACAGTATTATTAATTATTAATTATTAGTACATTTACAACAGTGCACAATATAAAATAATAGGTGAGGCAGTCACATGAATGCCCAACCCATCAAAATCCTATTTGCCACACCGGAGAGCCACAGCAAGCGTTTGTGTACAAAAAGGAAGATCCTCTCAAATAGTCAACACAGGAAACCGCTCTAGAAATCTTAAATGATCACACTTTGATGCTGTTTGTCACCACTAACTTTATCAGTATCCATGCAGACATTTACAAATGCATATTCTTATTTTAAGAACATGCCATCACATCTCTTTGGTATTTATTGGGACAAAAAAAAGATAGGCGGCATCCAGACAACCCTTTTCCTGTCAGAGCTCCAAACGTCTATCCATAAGGAACTACATCTTGGACTTGAGAGTGCTGAGCTTGAGAGAATAGAGGAAGTTGTCGAGAATCAGCTGGTATTCCTGAGGATGCCTCTTGATGTGGCCTGCATGTGTGGAATCTGCCCAACACTTGCCCGTCACGTCCATGCCACGTTTGCGCCACAAGTCTAGTATTTCTTCCACGGCCAAATGGTCACTCAGCGGATCGTTTTCACAGAAGAAGAACAGAACTGGAGCACGGACCGGCGTGTTCTTGAACACCTCAATAGCCCTGTTGAAGTGATCTACCGTTTGGTGTTTGAAGGCGCTGAAGTATAAAAGGCTTGCTTTTTTCACCAACTTCTCGCAGCGGGGGAACACGGTTATACCTAAACCTGGAGACAGTAAGAGAGGGAAGAAATGAAAGAAAAAGGAATACGATTAAAAATAAATAAAATAAAGCTCAAACCGGTGGCTGTTTTCTACTATAAGATTGTCAAAGTGCTGTCCAAAATCGCATTAGAACATTAACTTCCGTTGACGTCATTTGTCCGATTTGGAGAACGCAAATTGCGGACCAATGATGTCAATGGTTCCCCTTGAAATTTTTTTCATCCCCCTTTAATAAGTAAAACCATTTGGCTAGTAAAACATACTATGGCGCGTAACTGAGCTCACGTGTCAATTGTTTTACAATACACTTACCTTTAGCCATCTTCTCTAGTGATCCAACCACAGCACTGTCATAAACATGACTTTTAATCCTGCCAGTGAACGCCTGGTATTTCTCTGGATTTTGGGACACGTGCACCAGCATCTGACTGAATGTGTAGCAGCCAATGGAGAAGGCGTGCACGAGTAGTGGGCGCGACACAAAACGATCGCTATGAAGCAGCTCCAATAGCCTCTCGCTGTTTTCCAATCCCCAACACGGCCAGAGGAAGTCTGTCACCTGGAGAGAGAGAGAGAACAAAATTTTGAGAGAAAACAGCGAGAGACCGAGACAGAGAGACAGACAGAGAGAAATCAACTGCCAAACCTAGATGTTCTTTAAATTAAAAACATGTTTTATTTTGTCTTATGTTTGCTTACAATATTCTAATCAGTTGATATAACTTTTTTAAATATAATAACTACATAATCTTGTAGACTTTACTCTGCTTTCATGCCATAATTTCCACACCGCTATTCAGCCTTTCTTACGAATAGCGGACTGGAGTCTATCCTGAAATTAGCCCTCATATGTACTGGATTGGGAATTGATTTTGAATCGAGAATCTAATCAAATCGTGGAATCAAAATCATAATTGAATCGAGAGATACTGAAAGATTCACACCCCTATTGGATTACAGTGTCACTGCACGTGTAGTTTACTTTCTGCTGCGACCCCCACCTTTCCATTAGGAAGAACCAATAAAGTAACTTATTTTACCTTTAAAGTATCTGATTAAAACCAAATCATAGCATCTACAGGTAGAGCTGTCTGCAGTGAGCGTTAGAAAGAAAACCATTATTTTGTATGTCTTACATTACTCTGCACCATGAGCACGTCAAAGCCCAAGCGGAAGTATGTTTCACAGTACTTAGCAACAGCAGGAGGTCGCGAGCCCAGCCAGGGGAGCATCAGCAGCAGGGGCTTGGTGTGTAGAGGGTCTGCAGGGGTCTGGGTGTTACTAGAGGCAGGCGACAGCCCAGCTTGGTTTAGGTACAGAGTGATATTCTTACAGAGGCTCTGGGTGATAACCCCCCTTCTCAGCATTGTGACGGCAATCGGACGGGAGAGATGAGGACCAGTGGTAGCTGCAGAACATCAAGAAAGCAAGCAGAATCCAGAAAGTAATGGTCAAACAAAAATGCATGGTTTGTTGATGAAGCAAATATAGTTGTTTGTGTCATTTTACAATGCAAAACAATCACTTTGTATTATTCAGTGGAAAGCAACCAGCTTGGCCTAAGGCCTGCACACTATCACTCATAGTATAATTGTACTGCCAAGAAAACGTAGATTGTTTGAAGTGACGAACAGCCCTAATAGCTGCACACTATCATGCAATCATGCTGTCCTTTTCTATAAATGCACTGATTAGTCACGTTTATGATCCCAACCATTAGATAAGAATATAATTACATACTCTTCCGTATGCACTACACAAATGAGTGAAAGAAGGGATGCCTTCAAATGGACTGAATAACTGCAAGACATCTATGTGTTGTCTTGTGTATGTGTTGAATCAACAAGTGACTAAGCGAACATTACAATCACGATCTTAGTCTTACCTGATTAAATTAAAAGGAGATAAACTCACCAATATTGCAATCATACGGACAATCAGCTGATAATTATAGTTTCATAAATAGGGTAGCCTACTCCATGAAGGGAATTGCGACAAATGAAAAGTTATCCCTCTAGACCTTGGTTTCGACAATGAACGTTAGCAGACATTTAACTGCTTGCATTAGTTGACTATATGTTTTAACTTACCGTTAATGTATAGTTTAAGTCAATCTTCGTATGTTTCATTATTTTCTTCGGCGTTTTTATATGATAAACACGATCTGAATGTGGAATGAAAAGCTAGTCGCAGGACGACCTTCAACGGCCACCTTCTTGTTCGCGTCTTCCTTAGCCACTCCCGCGATACCGTGAGGGGTTCGCGTGGTATCGCTGCAGAAAGTAGCTAACCGTAAGAGGGCGGACCCTGAAAGTTTGTGTGGCTAACAGCCGTGAGTGGAGGGTGGGAGGTCTCAAACGTCAAACCAAGAACAAAGACAACATAGGACTGCAAGCAGTCCACACAAAGGTATTCGCAGCCCACGCACCGCCTATCCCAGCGGCCGCCCTTTTCAAGCGAATCACGAGTGTAGTCATTACTCCAAACACACCCACACGCACGCACGCACGCACACACACACACACACACACACACACACACACACACACACACACACACACACACACACACACACACACACACACACACAAACGATAGGATAATGTTCGCTAATCAGCATATATTGAATTTGCCATAGCTCTGCCATTTTCTACACAATCAAATCCATTCCTTGTGATTTTAATCAGACAAATCCATAGATCATGTATATCAAAACTGTTTGTCATTTAAAGCTATGGTTCTGAAGATGAAGATTTCTGAAGTTTTCCCAAAATTTTGACTACAGCAAAATCTATCTAATGGACATTATGTGTCCAAGAGGCAAACATGTTCAGCATGCGAAATAAGGCATGTACACCAAGTTTCAGAATGTAATATCTATCCGGGCGGAAATGCCGATCTTTTCGATCGTTTAACATTTAACCGTGAATTATAGCGCCCCCTATGGGAATTTTGGCACCAATCTTTTTCAAGACCTGCTTACCGGGGATCTATACACTATATTTCCAAAAGTATTGGGACACCCTTCTGAATCATTGAATTCAGGTGTTCCAAACACTTCCATGGCCACAGGTGTATAAAATCGCATGCCGACTGCTTCTACAAACATTTGTGAAATAATAGGTGCTCAGCAAATTCCAGCGTGGTACCGTAATAGGTTGCAACCTGTACAATAAGTCCATTCGTGAAATTTCCTCACTACTAAATATTCCACGGTCAACTGTTAGTGGTATTATAACAAAGTGGAAGCGATTGGGAACAACAGAAACTCAGCCACGAAGTGGTAGGCCACGTAAAATCACAGAGCGGGGTCAATGCATGCTGAAGCGCACGGTGCACAGAAGTCGCCAACTTTCTGCAGAGTCAATAGCTACAGACCTTCAAACTTCTTGTGGCCTTCAGATTAGCTCAAGAACAGTGCGTAGAGAACTTCATGGAATGGGTTTCCATGGCGGAGCAGCTGCATCCAAGCCTTACATCACCAAGTGCAATGCAAAGCGTCGGATGCAGTGGTGTAAAGCCCACCGCCACTGGACACTAGAGCAGTGGAGACGTGTTCTCTGGAGTGATTAATCACGCTTCTCTGTCTGGCAATCCGATGGACAAGTCTGGGTTTGGCGGTTGCCAGGAGAACGGTACTTGCCTGACTGCATTGTGCCAAGTTTAAAGTTAGGTGGAGGGGGGATTATGGTGTGGGGTTGTTTTTCAGGGGTTGGGCTTGGCCCCTTAGTTCCAGTGAAAGGAACTGTTAATGCTTCAGCATACCAAGACATTTTTGATAATTTCATGCTCCCAACTTTGTGGGAACAGTTTGGGGATGGCCCCTTCCTGTTCCAACATGAATGTGCACCAGTGCACAAAGCAAGGTCCATAAAGACATGGATGAGCGAGTTTGGTGTGGAGGAACTTGACTGGCCTGCACAGAGTCCTGACCACAACCCGATAGAACACTTTTGGGATGAATTAGAGCGGAGATTTTGAGCCAGGCCTTCTAGTCCAACATCTGTGCCTGACCTCACAAATGTGCTTCAAGAAGAATGGTCAAAGATTTCCATAAACACACTCCTAAACCTTGTGGAAAGCCTTCCCACCATCCCCCCATCACCAGTCTCTGCCACAGCCTCTCTCCACCATCACCAGTGTCTGCCACAGCCTCTCTCCGCCATCACCAGGCTCTGCCACAGCCTCTGTCCATCACCATTTTCTGATAATGTATTGTTTGTGTTGTATTTTCATATGTATGTCCTATATTAAATGAAGTGAATGATGAATATGGCATATAGTCGTTTTGGTTTTATTTATATTATAGCCCGTCTCTCTGTCTGTACACCCCTCTTTATAATCTCCCCTCCCCAGTATCCTCCATCTTCTGTCACTGCACAACCGTAACCCCCCTAGAATTTGTGTATCCCTCCCAGATTCAAAATACCTCCTACTCCCCTGGATGTAGGCATTACCAATCACACACGCACACACACACTTGATAGGGTAATGTACGCTAATCAGCATTTATTGAATTTGCCATAACTCTTGCCATTTTTTACACAATCAATACCAATTCAACGAATTCTAATTGTTTTTCATTTAAAGCTATGGTTCTGAAGAAGAAGACTTTCACTGTACAGCAAAAGCTATCCAGACGGACATTATGGATCCAAGAGGCAAACATGTTCAGCATGCGAAATATTGCATGAACACCACGTTTCAGAATTTGTTATCCATCGGGCGGATATGCCGATCGTTTAACTTTGACCGGAATTTATAGCGCCCCCAATGGGAATTTCGGAACCAAACCTTTTGGAGACCTGCTTACCGGGGATACAAATGTCGTCGACAAATGAACGATGAAATGAGACGATGAATGCAAAAATACTAGGAACGTTTTGAGAAACCTGTCAAATCAAAAACACAGAGACCCAGACAACCACAATATCCGTCTCCATTATTATGAGACCTAAAAACAATACAGGAACACAATATAGAGAAAAAGGGACCAACATGTTAAGAACCAGATAAACGCAATTGAGGAATCCATAGACTCAAACCACTTATGGGAAAATTGGAACACACTAAACAAACAAAAACGGGAAAATCCATTCAAAATGGAGATGTATGGGTCCACAACTTTTCCAACCTTTTTGGCCCCATCGTAAAGAACAAAGAGCAAACCCATACAAATTACAAACACTAGAATCAGTTATTAAAGATGACCAGAATCCACTCAAACACCCCCTCAAACTCAAAAAGGCCTGTGGTGTTGATGGTATTCTAAATGAAATGATTAAATATTCAGATCTCAAATTCCAACTGGGCAATACTAAAACTGCTGAACACTGTTCTTAGCTCCGGGATCATCCCCAATATCTGGAACCAAGGACTGATTAGCCCAATCCACAAAAGTTAAGACAAATTTGACCCCAATAACTATCGTGGGATGTGTCAACAGCAACCTTGGTAAAATTATCTGTATGATTATAAACAGCAGACTCCTTAATTCCCTGACTGACAATAATGCCTTAAGCAAAAACCAAATCGGCTTCTTACCAAATTGTCGTACAACAGACCATATATTCACATTGTCATTGACAACCAAATAAACCAAAACAAAAGCAAACTATTCTCCTGCTTTGTATACTTTAAAAAAGCCTTTGACTCAATATGGCATGATGGTCTGTTGTTAAAATTAAAAGAAAGTGGTGTGGAGGAACAACCTTTGACATCATAAAATCCATGTACACAAACAACAAATGTGCAGGTAAGATAGGAAAGAAACACAAAGATTGCAAAGCCGGGGGGTGAAACAGGGATGCAGCTTGAGTCCGACCATGTTCAACATAAACATTAACCCATTAGCAAGGGCATTAGAACAGTCTGCAGCACCCGGCATAACACTACTAGACGCTGGAATCAAATGTTAGCTGTTTGCAGATGACCTGGTGCTGCTGTTCCCAACCAAAGAAGGTTGGGGACAGCAGCACTTTGATCTTCTGCACAGTTTCTCTCAAACCGGGGCATTGACAGTGATCTTCCACCTAGACACTGTTGCTCTAGACTAGAGCAAACAAAAAACTATACCTACCTCGGCATAGACATGAACACCATAGGAAACTTCAACAAAGCTGTGAATGACCTGAGACAAGGCAAGGAGGGCCTTTTATGCCATAAAAAGAAACATCAAACTAGACATCCCAATTAAGATCTAGCTCAAAATATTAGACACAGTTACAACCCAATGCACTCTGTGGCTGTGAGGTCTGGGGTCCACTTGCTAACCATATTTTATAAAATGGGACACACATCAAATTGAAACTTTACATGCAGAATTCTGCAAATCTTTCTCAGAGTCCAAAGAAAAACACAAAATAATGCATGCAGAACAAAATTAGGATGATATGGACTCATTAAAATCCAGAAGAGAGCGCTAAAATTGTATAACCACAATTTGACAGCAACACGATCTACAAGGCCCTCACCCACAGAGAGTTACATCCAGAAAAGAGTCTGCAACCACCACATCAGGCAAAAACAAATTATAAGAAAACAAAAAGAAAACTATTTAGCACATTGGAAAAAATCCACCAAAAATCAGAGTAAATTGGCATGCTACTTGTCCCTAAACAGAGAATACACAGTTGCAGAATACCTGACTACCGTGACTGACCCAAAACTAAGAAAACCCTTGACAAGGTACAGACTCAGTGAACACAGCCTAGCCATCGAGAAGGGACGCCACATTCATACCTGGCTACCAAGAGAAGACAGACTGTGCTCCCACTGCACACTAAACCAACTGGAATCTGAGCTGCCCTTCCTAACTTCCTGCCAGTCATGCCAAGTCATCAGGAACACAGTTCCCAGATTACACAGACATTCAAGGACTTTGAAAACACCTTTTCTGTCTGTTTACAATGATTGCACTATTGCACATATCCTCCACACTGTAAATACAGTGTATTTTTTATTGATGTTTATAGGACTACCTTTTATACACTCTTACTATTCCACATTCAACTTTTTATATACTTACTATTTTATACTATTTTATATGTATATATGTGTGTATAAATTTAGTATTTAACGTTTTATATTTTGACCTCCTGATTTTTCACCTGCTTTGGTTTCCCATGCCAATAAAGCTTTTTTTAATTTAATTGAAAAATGGGAGGGCCTTGTTAGTTTCGACAATGACAAGGATTTTATTATTATATATAGTTATTATATAACTACACTATTACACCCAGTAATAGTAGGACTATTCGATTATCTTGATCTAAATTGTGTAAATTACGGTTTGCATTTAAGAAAACCGTATAAACCTGTTATTCTGTCTCAATCTAGGCCAACTCTCACCACCATCATACGTCTTCGAACCCGTAGTTAGGTCTATCAAAGTTTATTTCAGTGCAATATTACAGCTAGATTTGGCAACTTGGATAATATAAAGTAAGTAAAAAATAATAATCCTGACCGTCCCTTCAGGACTCCCTCCATAACCACTTCCCTCAAACCCTTAACTATCTGTCTAGCTTTAGCAAATGGTCTGCCCAGAGCCATTTAGAGAGATTATCTCTAAAGAATTTCGAGATTCTCTCTAAATAGCTCTGTGTCTGCCTAGCCTTGTGGAATACTCCGGTCATGCGCAATGAGACATTACCTTTTTTTTGTCAGACCATTTGATTTATTGATTGCTGTTGCTGTTGTGAAGACAGTTTGAACAAATATGACTAAAAAAGCCTCTTAAATAAATTGCCTATAGCTTTAACGCTGACTGCTAAGCGAACGGTTTAGAACCATCCCACTGCTGACTGACTGCCAAGGGTTATATTTATATTTATGTGCATACAATTTGTTTTCCTATTTAAATGACCAGCAGAGGGAGCCACATTACAACCCTCCAAATAGCCTGCACAAAGGCTCAAACACGCACAGCACACACGCACACGCACACACGCACACACACACACACACACACACACACACACACACACACACACACACACACACACACACACACACACACACACACACTCACACACACACTTTTGTTTATGTAGATAACCACACAGGGTCCTGCTGATTGTATCTTGTTGGTGGTTAACTGAAGCAAACAGAAGCCAGCTACCCATGTCTACTTGTGGACAGTGGGTGTAAGGCGGCAATAATGTGGTCGTGTTGTGCAGCCCGCTGAGATCATGTGTTTTGCCTGTCATTGTTATATTCCAGTCCCTTTACTTCCAGTTGGGTTGGTTCCTTCCTGTCATTGGGCAGCGGTGTTAAACCAACCGTTAGTCAATCTCCTGTCATCGCCATGATCGACTGAGCCGATAAATGACGTAAGATGGCCATCCTTCCTCCTCCTTCTCTCCCCTCACCTTTAACAGGGCAAATGTGATTGGACAATGTTCAGAGGCTGGTGTGCCTCATCAGCAGATATCCAGTGTCGAAGCTGGGACGAGAAGAAGAGGCTGTTTGTGGTAATTTAATATATTTGTTGTCACGCGTATGACAAAGCTATTGAACAGATAAGCCTATCAGTGAATATAGAATTATTATTAGCTTTATCAAAAGAGTGTGCAGTAAAGAGGTATGATAGGCAGCGTCAAATGCCCCAATAAGGCTGCAATAACACATACCATAAGTATACCTTGGCTGCAGTATTCTGTAAAGATATGATAGCACAATAGCACAAGCGATCCTTGTGCTATTGCCTTTGCAAGGGTCTCAAAATTACCCACGGTCAAACCTTTTTACGTTTGAAAGGTATTTTAAACAAGCATTTCTGCATGATCTGTACAATATTGACATTGGCAAGTCTGTTTAATCCCTGATGTTGAGTGTGCATGAAATATTTTCACAACTATTTCCTGTTGATTTGCAATAAGCACTTTCCTTATAAAGAAATTCAGGATTTCTGGGAGGCACAACTCTTGGTTCATGGAGGAACTCTCTAACCTGATCAGGGAGAAGAACACCTCCTGGGCCAGGGCTGGATACACTTACTCCCCTGCTGACTAAATGGCCTATAGATCTCTGATATATCAATGCACTATCCAGACTAGGATATTCAAGTCAGAATATTACTTAAAATCGATTTCATCAACAATTACAGTTACAATTACTCATACACATCACTGAGTACTCTATGATCTGGTTTCCTGGTCTTCCTTGTAAAAATAGATTTAATCTGAACAGACTTCCTGGTTAAATATATGTTGAATAAAAGGATTCCTTATATCCTGAAAATCATCCCACACGACATCTGTAAAGAGTCTTTATGCATGCTGCTGAGGTATGTGGAGCAGTGACTATTTTTGAAACATCCATGAATCTAATTAGTCCATTAAGTTGCTGGATTTTCCCCCTCAGAGAAAAGGAGCCTATGTGAAGTGATAACATTAATGACACAACTACACCGGCTGCATCACCGGCCTGTTTAAACGTCATTACAGCCATGTTCAAAATAATACTTTGGCAAGCTAAAATGTATTACAGAACTGGTAAAAACACTACTACCAACTTTGCCAAAGCCATCTTAAAATGTCCCCCCTGCCCTGTTATTTTTTTTTCCACTACATCCTTGTTAAAGGAGAAGCAAACCCCATCATCACTGGTAGATGATTTGCCTCAGATGGCTCCCTGTCTAAGAAAAACACATGCTTTTACATGCATAACCTCTCATTGGCTGATATGGTTTTCCTTTAATGAGTAAGAAAAAGTTAATCAATGTTACATCAATTGTTATTTCAGTCCTGTTCATCAAGTCGTACCACAGCACTAAAGTCCTCGTATTGTTTACATGTCGCGGTTCACCAATATCTCGTTAATGGCATGTAGGCCTATACATGCTCACATGTAGCATTTTTAACAAAACATTTGTCATTTGGTGAAAACGTATATGTATGTAAAGACTGTACTTCCACATCCATGGAATCTAGGTGAGAGGAAGGGAATAGTCATTGTGGATGTAGAGCAGAGGCACAACCACTGTAAATCACATCCAACACCCAATATTGATCTTGTATAGTGGCTAGGGCAAAGTACTGGCTGCCTTCTGGGAACTGGACCAGCATGGTGCTGTTGATGGGTTTCTTTAATATTTTCTTCTCTGTATTGATGGTGTTTCTGTGTCTACCCCCGAGTGGATTCTGATTACACTACATTTCCTCATTGTCCTCCATACGCCCATGTGTGTTTGTGTGTGTGAGAGAGAGAGACAGAGAAAGAGATTGTTCATGTATGCGTGTGTGTGTGTATGTTTGTGTGCGCTTGTGTGCTTGTGTGGATATGTGTGTGTGTGCGCGCACGTGTGTTTGTGTGTGTGTGTATCCTAGAAGCACGAAGAACGATCCCTCAGCCAGGTGGTCTCCTGGCACAGTGGACAGCAGCAATAGCCGGCTGACAGACTGACATCTATGTGAAGTGAGGGACCAGGCAAGGGACGGGGGGGGACGGGGGGGGGACGGGGGGGGGGGTCGACAGAGGCAGGAAAGGGGGTGCGGTTAGGTTAGTGCAATGTATCTGATGGAGGGGAGAGAGAGGCAGTGCACAGTGAATATGAACAGACCCAGATAGCTATGCAGAGAGACAGAGAGAAAGAAGGCAGAGAGAGAGAGGGAGAGAGAGAGAGAGTAAGAAGGCAAGCTTCAAACTGTATATGTTGTACAGAGAGAGAGAGGCTGCAGCGAGGAGCTATTTATAAGGTAAGAGAGCATCCTCCTTACGGGAAATCACACTGGGAGACATTATGAACACACACTGAATGCAAAGGAATCTGAGGCTGTTTGAGTAGAGATAGCTGGCGAGCGATATGCATGTGTGTGTGTGTGTGTGTGTGTGTGTGTTTTTGTGTGTAAAATGCTAATTAGTTGTATCATAAGGAATGAAAACAGGCTGGACATTTTCAAAATGCTATTTTTAATGCATGACTACTGAAAGGCTTCAAACTAAATTATTGGTAATATAAATGTATAGCTTTGAATGACAACATAGAATGAATATAAATAAATAAATAAATATATATGTGTATATAACTTGTATTTATGTCAGCTACCACGTGTCCTCATCCCATCCACAGGTGTGTGAAGCAACATCTCTGAAGACTTTGAGGTCACTAATTAGTTCACAATGTGATTGGAAGAGTGTCTTCAAACGCCACAGACAGCATGTGACTTCCCGGAAGAATGTTCCACACTTCCACCATGCTTCCGTTGGGTACTACTCTCTACCTTCTCCTATCCCTGAATGCGGTTTCATTAACTGCGGAGGATGTCAACGAAACCCGACAGATGGCGGACGCAGAGTCTCCGCATCACATCTCATCCACGTCCATACATCCAGAGCCTGGCCTTCTCCCTGACAACCTACCAGACCCTGTGTTTCTAACCTCTGGAAAGATTGTACCTCTCACTTGGCATTCGCTGCCCTCTGAGTACACCGATGGACACGCAGCGATCGGGGAATATGATGATACGCACGACAGCGTTGAGGGGATTTCTCTGTCAGACAACAGTGACTTGATGCCTCCAGAGAGAAGTGTTCAAGTGGTTACTTCTTCCAGGGAGGAAGAGGAAGAGGAGGAAGAGGATGGGCTGAAAGGGATTGGCGTAGGGGAGCGAGGACCAGAGTCTACCAAGGTGCCAACACCTCAAGCTGGGCTGGAGGAGGCCAGTGGCTGGGGGATGTTCCACCACGCTACACAGGCTGAAGAGAATGAGCCTCCTGCCAGGCCGAACGAGAGTACTGAGGACTGGTCACTTGGGTCCGTACCTCGGCCCGACTCATGGACGACACACACCTCAGCCGTGGACCTGGAAACTCCGACTCAGGACAGAGGGACAGTAGACCCGTCTGTCACTGCACAGGACGGGCCCCAAGAGAGCCAGAAGACTGAGCCAATGACGAATGAGGACGGTTTAACAGGATGCCCATTAGATAGAGGAAACAACAGCATGCAAGGTAAGCTTGTGGCAACTAAATGTCTGTCATTGTGTGTCAAGCTCCCATTGGTCACCTACCTATCCGTCAAAACGTCAAATTATAGGTGGGGTAGTCTACCCAGATTTAGTAGGTCAAGACCCAAAACAAGTTGAGTCATTTTAGAATAGCTCCTCAAACAATAGCAAGCCCAAGGGAATGTCTTTCAAACATAAAGTTTTAAGTAGGCACGCAAACCCTTATTAAAATTATCTGATGTGATATGTAAGCAAACACAACCACATAATGATAAAGCGGTTGGTTGTTGACCTGGTTGAAGTACCTGGAAGATATGACAACAATATGATAAAATGTAGATTGTAAGTCATTTTATGCTTTACCAACTATACACAGGACCTTCACATGATTCTAAAAAGATTACGAAATGAGAGCAACAATGAGGTCAAAACTATTACCGTGTCACAAAATGTCTCTCTCTCTGGTTTTGTGTGTGCGTATGTCAATGACACACACATCCCCCAGCCACACATACATACACATGCACTCAGTTACTTTGGCTCTTTCTCTGTGTGACCTAGTTAAAGTCTCCCAGTTGCAGTCCTGGTCTATTTTATTATGGATTAACTCATTGCAAACACTGCACATCCCTTCTTGTTGTACTTTGAGGCTAGTAAAAAGCATGGCCAATATTCTTCTTCTTCTTCTTCATTTAATATCCTTTAGTAAATTATTCTTTAAGAATGTGAAATGGTACATCTATCCCACAGTTATGATTGGAATTGATGAAAAACTCAAAACCCAGAAACTTTTCTGTACTTAACTGTACGTATGTGTTTGCACATGCAAATGTATTTCAATGAATCTCAATCAAGACAATCAACCAATTTAATTAAATAAAGCAAAAATAAAAGAAGCAATTGTTAACATGTTATCTCATGCGTTGGCAGATTCTCTTGATGAAAACCAGGACTCGGACATCAGTGCTACATTGCCTCATCCAGATTGTCATCCAGATACGGCAAAGCTCAAAACCATAAACCAATCCTGCCCTCCTGTTTACCCAGATGACTTCAAATCTGACCAATCCCCAGATCCCTTTCATTTCCCGAGCCCGCCTCTTCTTGTCCCTCTGTATTCTGATTGGAATTCTGCCATGGCTACATGGGGCGTAGCTTGGGAAGCACACATATATGGTGTGGGATCAATCTTCGCCATGTCCGGCTTCATATCTATTGTGTGTTTGTTAGGTTTACCCCTGCGTTGTCCCATGGGAAGCCCCTATTTCACCTTGCTGCATCTGCTCCTCCTGGCATTCGGAGGGATCCGGGCCTTCTCTCTGCTCTACGACGCCTATAGTTACCAAGAGCGCCTCCCTCCCCTGGCTTCCCTCCTCCTTTCTGAGCTCTCCTTCCCCTGCCTGGCTTCAGCCTTCTCCCTTGCCTTCATCCTCCTCTCCCTGCGCTCACGCATGCACTCGTCTCTCCGTCGATCCCTCACCCCCATCTCCTTCCAGGCCTCACCCTCACCCTGCCTGCTCCTGTGTCTGTCCTTATTTCACGGGATGCTCTCGCTAGGCTGTGTGTGTCTCCTCCAGCTACTGCCCTCCTTCTCTTCCCTGCTCCTCCTACCCCGAGGCCTGTTTGTGTGCCTCTCCATTCTGCTGCCGTTCTCTTACCTCATCTTCTACTGCTTGGCCAGAGCCCAAACCAAACACATATTCAGACTGGGTGACAATGCAGAGGGAGGGGGTTCCCCGGAGGTTCTGCGGCCTGCAAAGTGCCCATTTGCTGAGGTGGAAGACTGGGGCAGGGCGGCCAGTGTCGGCATAGCGGCGTCACTGTGTCTGCTGGCTTGCGGAGGTCTTCAGCTCTATGGCCTCCTGCACTTCCTGGGCGTGGGCGGAGTGAGCTCCTATGTCTTCCAGGCCTGGCCCTGGTGGGGCTACCAGCTGAGCTGCAGGCTGTGTGAGGTGGCTGTGTGTCTGGGCCTCTCACTGATCGGTGCATACCCACTGTTCTGTCGCACCCGCTCTTCCGTCAAGTCAAATGCTCCACTTCGGCCAGGATCGTGGTCACAGCTGCCAAGCGACTCCCCTTCAGGAGGCCCTGCCGTCCTAGCATCTCTGGGAGAACGCAAGTCTCCTGCCCTCTTGCCTCACTTCTCCTGGTCCCAGGGTCTGCAGGAAAAACTAGTGGTGTGTGAGATTACCTCGAACGGACATTCAGAGGCCCTACCCCTTTGCCCAATCATGGATCCTCTGAAAAAAAGAATTAGCACATTGGACTCAACACTACCTGCATCCCCATCACCCCCACTCAGAATACAAGCTGGTGATTACAAGTTGTCCTCACTGGATAGTCTCGGCCTGGATGCTGACTCGACAGGGGACCTGCGTCCTCCTTCTCCCATAGACTTGTCTCGCAGCATTGACCAGGCATTATTCAGCGAAGCCCTGTTCTCCCGCAGTCTCTTTGGACCTCCAAGGCTACCCAATGCCTCTTCCAGCCTGTCCTTAAACTCTCCTGGTAAACCACCGCTAGGCTACAACTATGAAGACAGTTGCCTTTACCGTACAACTTCCTGTGGCGACGCAGATCACGAGAATCCTCTATCTAAGTCGCAGCAACTTGACACTCAGTCGCATCATAACAAGCCCTCAACATCGCCTGATCAATTGAATCGGAAGGGAAGTAACCCTGGTGCTTTCAACCAGGCTTCCATAGGGGGTTCGTCCCAGGGTCTGTGCAGCAACCCTGGGAAAACCAGGAAGACACGGGCCTATCTCTGGGCTAACAGAGGCCAGAGCTTTGCCCATGGCAGCCTTCCTCGGGCCATACCCCAGCTGTACTACCACAGGCGCTACCGAACACTGAGCTTGGCCTCCCAGGGCAGCTGTGGATCTGGCCGTCTGGCAGGGACTGAGCACCTCAGCAAGAGCAAACAGCTCGAGCGAGATCTGGAAGTACAGGCAGAATTTGTTCATGTCTGCAGACAGATTGATTCTCAGAGTGTGTGCAGCGACACCATTGAACTGTGAAGGTCCAATTTAGGAGACTAGAGCCAGGGGGTTCCATTCTGCACTTCAAGATCTAAGATCCTGCAGGTTTTAAGTGCAGTCCTAATCAGATACGTTTGTCAACCCCTACAGTGGGTTTATTTAGGTTTTACCTCAGATCTGAAGGTGGCTAATCAAAAGGACCATTGGATGACCACCAATGAATTCTGTTATAGGATTTGGCTGGAGGGATACATTTTGAATAGTGAACTGATTGAATTAATGTGTGTAAAGTTTATTGATAAAGCCTACTGAAAAATATTCCTCATGTGTTGCCAATGTAATTCAGAATTAATATATTCAAAATGTTATGTCTGAACTTCTCCTGCAGCTTTTCTTTTCATTTAATGATTAGGGCAGCCTCAGAAACAAATGTTACTAACCCTGACACTCTTATGCTAGTAATTTTAGCATAATAATAATAGAAAAAGGAGCTCCCTTCAGTGGAATACATAAGATCATAGTGACAGCTCTATAAGACTTATCAATGTTTTCCTTTACAAAAATGTTCTCAATACAACACCGCTGATGTTTTATAGATTTAGATACAATTTACAAAATGTCAAAGCCTTTAATGAATAATTAACTTATTCATGAATACTTAATTCACATGCCTTGTTTATTTGCACTTTTACATGTAAGATACCAAGATAGGAAGTTATTGGCTTGCATACTAGCTGTATTTAAAAAAAATTATAATCACAAAACAAAGCATTTTTCAAACACTATATTGTACAAATATAAATATTGCACTTTAAGAAACATTAAGCGCAATTTCTCATTTTATCTTCCAGAACCGTTAATGTACCCAGAAATGTAGCTATGTTGCCCTCTGCTGGTACGACCTGCAGTATACAATGGTGTTAAGCACGTTGGTTACATGTTACCACGATTTGATTTGTATTTGTGAATGATAAAACACTGACAAAATAATAAAATATGTTGAAGTCTTTATTTTTGTACATTCAGCAATTGATACAGCTAAATATTGCCAATGTCTTTGTGAGAATTCAGAGAGGCAATTTACAGTAATATAGTATACTATTATGATCTAAAAGTATACAAATAAATTATTATTAGGAATGATGTGCTTTATGAAAATAAATACAGTATATAACATTTTATAATTAACGTAATTATAATAGATATTCTCTAACAATGACATCAATTATGCAGTATGATCAGTATAAACATTTTTTTTCTCTGGGGAAACTGCTGAGACTATAACTGAATGAGTTGAGCTACAGCTCTAACTGAGTTTGAGCCCTGGGTGTTGTATCTGGATATATATTATATATATGGATATATAGTACTTATAAGGCGCTCAGGGTACATATAGATGTATATCTGCTAGTTTTATGCTATTATTTATTAACTAGCCTATTATATTTATTTTTACTTCTTTTACAAAAAATGGCTACTAGCATACACACCATAACATACAACACAGAAAGCAAAACCTTAATTTAGAAGTTACTGTGTTACTATGTACACATTTGTTGTAAGTGTACACAGAATTCCATTAACTTGTATATACTTTATTCCTTTGAACCAATAGCCAATATCCCGAATCCCCACAGAGATACCTTGCAACACATAGCTTGCAGGCGAACAGATACGTCAGCATCAATATGTATTTCAATATTTCCATTTGTTAAAATGTTAATCAGCAGTGTATCTGTGTGTTGCAATAAACAATATATATAAACTGCATGCGGAAATACTCTTGTGTGCATGTGCACACATACACCAACACACCCACACCCACACACCATGTAAGATGAGATAACTGCACACCCTGAGTGCATCCTGTATAAGTCGCAACAGAGAAGTGTGGCAGCTGTCTGTAAGCTCTGTCTCTGTTTTAAAAGCCACTTGTGTGCTGGTTCACTGGCAAAGGAGGATCAACAGAAGAGTAGCAGCTAAAAGCCAAACTGCCCCTAGCTATCTCTGCTGAGCCTACCGTTACATAACCGCCGGCCCCTATAACCCCGGCTCCCTGACCCAGTTCAGGGAGGGAAAGCAAGATGACGATGAACATAAGATTGGTGCTTTAAATACTGTTATCATGATCTCATTCGTGTTTAATCTATGGCGTTGCACATTTTACATTCAACTGTGTTGTCTCGATTAGGAGGAATGAGCTGTACGAAAATAAGTCAGGTAGAGAGACAGAGAGACAGAGAGACAGAGAGACAGAGAGACAGAGAGACAGAGAGACAGAGAGAGCGAGAGAGTGAGTGAGCGACAGACAGAGAGATAGACAGAGAAAGAGAAAGAGACAGAGAGAGAGAGAGAGAGAGAGAGAGAGCAGGAGACAGAGAGAGACAGAGAGAGAGCGAGTGCACAACAGACAGAAAGAAACAGACAGAGAGAGCGAGCGAGCGACAGAGAGCGAGAGAGAGAGAGAGAAAGAGAGACAGGGAGACAGTGAGAGACAGAGAGAAAGAGAGAGCGACAAACATACACATGGAGAAGAGAAAGTGGACTCGGTGGGTCACATGATCACATGCGTGCGCTGAAACTTCTGGAGGTGTTGGAGGTCGGGAGGCCCATGGCTGGACGGCTGCATCTCCCCTCTCCTTGTCCATCAGTAAAGCCGCTTCTCATAACTAGACGGTAACAGAAACACAAAAGAGCCTTACTAGCCGTATTTTGTCAGTGTGTCAGAGGAAACAAACAACAACAACGACAGACAGACAACAGACAGATGTGTGATAAGAAATATGTTTTTTTTTTAAAGGGCCCCTATTTTACCACCAGGTGTGAGCTTGATTAGCCTTTACAAGCCATTTGAAAATCTGTCTTTTCCCTTGCCTTAGTGACAACACAAGTGGGAGTGTCCACGTAGATGTATTATGGATAGATAAGCAACATTTGAAACAGTCCACAAGTTAGGCTAGTAGACTGATCTATCCAGCATACATCTAGATGGACACTCCCACTTGTGATGTCACTAACGCACAGGGAAGGGCAGATTTTGAAACGGCTTGTAATGGCTAATCACGCTCACACCTGGTGGTACAATAGGGGGCCTTTACAATAGGGGGCCTTTAGGATGAATGTACTTACATGGAACAAAAGAATACCTAACATGATCGCATGAAAAAGAGAAGGAAAAAGAAGACTATTTGATGAAGAGAAACCTTTTTTGTTGAGATTTCACAGAGGACATCACAAACACAGATGCATGATGGGACAAACAGATTGAGGTGGTGAGTAGACTGAATACAAAGGGCACAAACAAACAAACAAGTGTGTAACTAAGGTGAAATATATCCATGGCACTGAACAGCAGCATATATCATCTCAAGGAAAACTGCTGTGTGTCATGGGGTATAGTGCGGAAATAAGTGTGCATCAGTTGGACAACACTACCAAATGATGAAGCCATAAATAGTGTACTATATAGGGCTTTGAGCTAATTCGAACACAGCGATAGTGAAAATTGTTATCCAATGTAACTAATGCTGTAAAGGCATGGGACTGTGTTTGAACATTGGTTCATAATGCGCTACACCAGTGTTATTCTGTTCGTTAACATATACTTTAGGTTCTTACTCATGGCTACACATTTTGCTGTGAAAAAGAAAGAAATAGGCCTACAAAGACTTCATAAAGCTTTTAATGACAACAACCCATTCGATTTCTGATACATTCAACTGAAATCCTTGGCCATAGCAATCAAGTGTATCGCAGGAGGTTGTGTTATGTTGGAAGGGAGGAGAACTAAAGGACAGCGAGGTGAGAGGGGTAAGGGTTCAAGGGGGGGTGGGGGGGGATCAGGTGACGGGACGTACGAGTGCAGGCCGTGGACACCACCCTCCACTTGAGCAGACATGGTTCTCTTCTCAAACTTGAGCTCCCCGGAGTACATCATAGACCTGAGAGAGAGAGAGAGACACACACACACAGCTAGGACACCATTAACCTGAGAGGGATAGACACACACACAGCTAGTACGTCATAGACCTGAGAGAGACACACACATACACACAGCTAGTACACCATAGACCTGAGAGAGACACACAGCTAGAACATCATAAACCTGAGAGAGAGAGAGACACACAGCTAATACATCACAGACCTGAGAGAGAGACACACACACACAGCTAGTACATCATAAACCTGAGAGAAAAGACACCCACAGACAGAAAGTTCAAACATACCATACAGACAGACAGACAGACAGACAGACAGACAGACAGACAGACACAGACAGACAAACAGTTCAGGCATACAGACAGACAGACAGACAGACATACACAAACATACAGACAGAAAGACAGACAGTTCAGACAGACAAGACAGTTCAGACATATACACACAGACAGACAGACAGTGTAGACATGTACACACAGCCAGACATACAGTTCAGACATACACACAGACAGAGAGAATGATAGCTCAGACAAACAGAGAGAGAGAGAGAGAGAGTTCTGACATACATACTGAGAGACAGACAGACAGTTCACACACACACACACAGACACACAGACACACACACACACACACACACACACACACACACACACACATACTCAAGCATTGTACACTTACCGCAGTATGGAGAGACTTTTGGCTCCAATGTCCTGACAGCCATGTTGGATCCCAGCAATGAGATAAGGGGCAAACTTGTGGATGGAACCTTTATCCTGCACCGACCCTGAAACACCCTGGGCCACTTTCACTTTGTCACCCTCACTACACACACACACACGCACACACACACATACACAAACAAGCAGAGATTCAAAATTAACTACATTAACAAGATGTTTGTATGGAAAGGAAACGTTTATTAGACCACCAAAAGTGTGATGTGGATTTTGGATTCTGCCCAAAGGGATCGCAGGCAATGACCAGCACTGTCTTTTAATTAATCTATTTTAATATATTGATACTCGCTATTTGCCCATTCAACTAAAATGTAATAACGTGGAAGAGATGTGAAAGGCCCAACTGACAATGACACTCCAGAGGTCTGTTTCCTTGGCAACTACTCCACAGTAAGTAACTGCAGCCCCGCCATACCATGTCTCTCTACCTGAAGTAGCATTTCTGACTGCCTGGTCTCTACTACTTGAAGTAGTGTTTCTGACTGCCTGGTATCTCCTACCTGAAGTAGCCTTTCTGACTGCCTGGTCTCTACTACCTGAAGTAGCGTTTCTGACTGACTGGTCTCTCCTACCTGAAGTAGCGTTTCTGACTGACTGGTCTCTCCTACCTGAAGTAGCGTTTCTGGCTGCTGTTGTTCTTCTCCATGGCGTCCAGGGAGCCCATGCCGCGGTACTTCTTTAGACGTACGCCATCCGAGAAGAAGTACTCCCCAGGAGCTTCTGTCGTTGCCGCGAGCAATGACCCCATCATTACTGTGGGGGGGTTGGGGGCATAAGGGGTAAAGCGGTTAACATTGTCATTTAGTGAGGCTGAGTGCGATAGTTCAATTCAAAATTCAGCATTCAATCAAATTTGGAGAATCAACAAAACATTATTGGTCTTCTCCTTTTATGTACCAGTGCACGGACGGCACGGGTAATGGACGTATCATCACTTCATCACTTCAGAACTCATTGAGTTGGTTGTTATTGATAGAAAGTTGCTCACACATGACAAACTGGGATTTAGTGAAACTAAGGGTATGCCGATACAAAAAGGATGTACTCAAGCTGTCCTTAGAGGTGCAATATTGATGTGTTTATCGCCATTAAGGACAATAGGGCCCTCCATGGAGGGAATTGCGGCTAAGTTTAGTCTGCGACCCGTGCCTTGATACATATTAGGAGCAGACCCATTATTAGTGTTATGAGCAACTGTGTTTGTCTAACAATTACACCTCTATGAAAAAGGTATATCCGGCCCAAGATCGACTTGAATTGTCAATGTGACATTAAATCAAAGGTTTGTATTTACCGGTCGAGGCTCCCAAGGCCAGAGCCTTGACCACGTGCCCCACGGTCTGGATGCCTCCGTCGGCGATGACAGGCACGCCGAACCTTCGCGCGTACTCCGCCACCTTGTACACAGACGTGCCCTGAGGCCTACCGCAGGCCATCACTGGGGCACACAAGCAGCCTATCAGCTTCAACCTCTGTTGCAACTTAATGTCATCATATGAACAATCACAACAAATTGGGTCTACGTGTTTTACACTCGTTATATCTGGTTAAAGCGTGGGTTTGGTTCATATTCCTCTGTATATGAAGTAAATGACATGAGATAGGATGGTATTTTATTAATCCCAGATGGGAAATGTGGGCGTCACAACAGAAAGTATAGGACAGTAGTAGATATGTAAGGATTGAATAAGACATAAAACATAAAAAAATTAAATAAAAGATATTGTTTCTTGTATTTGTGTCAAGCTGTGAATAAATGATTTGTTAATCTGCACTTGTACCCTGCCTACAGAATATGTGGTAACAGCATTAGTGCTGGTCTCTTACCTTCCTGGGTAATGCAGATGGATCCACACCCCATCCCCACGCGGAGAGCGTCTACACCGGCATCAATCAGGTTCTTAGCCTGGGCAGCTGTCACCACTGAACGGTGACACACAGGTAAGATGTGAAATTAACATAGAAGACTGATGAGCCCTTACAAGAAAGTATAAGTTGTTTTTAAGAAAGAGATTAAGACTTAGAGTACTTAGAGTTCCTAGAGTACTGGGAACTTAAACTTACCATTTCCGCCCACTACTTGGAGTTCAGGGTATTCCTGTTTGATGTAATTGATCATATTGATCTGGTACACGGAGTTCCCTTGGGAAGAGTCCTGCAATATCGATACCGCATGTAAAAACATGATATCACAAAAGCTAAAGCTACAATTGCATAACAATGTATAGCAAGTGGCTATTTATACAAGTGACACTTTACATTTAGATGCTAAACACACCAGGACCATAACATGCTACATGCTACACACACCAGGAGTATAACATGATATATGCTACACCCACCAGGAGTATAACATGATACATGTTACACACACCAGGAGTATAACATGATACATGCTACACCCACCAGGAGTATAACATGATACATGCTACAACCACCAGGACCATAACATGCTATGCAACACTCACCAGGAGTAAAATATGCCACATGCTCCACCCACCAGGACAATTACATACTCCACCCACCATGACTATTACATGCTCCACCCACCAGGATAAGTACATGCTCCACCCACCAGGTCTATTACATACTCCACCCACCAGGACTTTAACATGCTACACCCACCAGGATAAATACATGCTACCCCCACCAGGAATATTACATGCTACACCCACAGGGACTATAACATACTACATGCTACAGCCACCAGGAGTATAATATGCTACAGGCTACACCTACCAGGTCTATTACATGCTACATGCTACACCCACCAGGACTATAACATCCACCCCGGCTTGCATGACAAGGTCCAGCCTGTACTTGTCGTCGTCTCTGGTGCCGATAGCAGCCCCACAGAGCAGCTGTTTGCGGGAGTCTTTGGAGGCCAGTGGGTAGTCCCGGTTTTTCTTCAGGTCGGTGCGTGCGATGATAGCCACCAGCTCATCACTGTCATTCACGATGGGCAGCTTACCTGGACGCCAACAGGGTCACAACCGGTAAAATATCAGTGAGGAAGCTAACATTATAGTCTACATTGAGATATACATATATATTATATATATATACATATGTATTATATATACATATATATATGACTGATTCGTACCCTTTTTGCTGCGTTGCAGTATATCGTTGGCTTCTTTTAATGTGACTCCAGCCGGTGCAACGACCAAATCTTCTCTTTTAGTCATCGCCTGGGTAAAACCAAAATTGTAATGATGTGAAACAGTGAATGTGAAATGACTACAAAAATATCAACAAACAATAGCTCAGGGTTTCATTTAACGGTTTTACCCTGTAGTATTTATAATGTCACCTCTTTTCATCTCTAAAGTATTAAACTATTGGAATACAAATGTTATACATTATTGCCGTTTGCAGAATGTAATAGAACACAAACACACACACACACACACACACACACACACACACACACAGCAGGTTCTATTACACATGCATATGTTCCTCATCTACATGTTGATATAATCACAATGCTTAACTTCCCTTGCCTCTTCCAGCGGTCGGTCGTGGTCCTTCTCTGACAGGAAGTCGATATCTCTGGAGGTCACGATGCCCACCAGCTTGCTGCCCATCTTCCCCGTCTCTGTGACCGGGATGCCGGAGAATCCATGGCGTACTTTGGCCTCAAACACGTCCCCCACCGTGTGTCTGGGACTCATGACCACCGGGTCGGTGATGAAGCCCTGCTCAAATTTCTACACCAGAAAAAGAGAGCTGAGGTTACCGATTCATATTTTAACAGTAAAAAACACTTTTGTAAACACTCAAACACACTTTACATAAGAACATGTAACACACTACAGTACAAAAAAAAAGAAACAATCAAATATCAAATGAAAAAAACTGCTATTAAAAAGAAACAAACAATTTGTGACTAAAAAACAAAGGCGTTGCTGTAGTCGTGTGATTGGTGGTCACATTGGCCCGCTGTTGTCTTGTTAATGGCCTTTCAAACGTACCTTGACTTTCCGCACCTCGTTGGCCTGGAACTCAGCCGTGCAGTTATGGTGTATTATTCCAATTCCACCCATCAACTGGAATTAATGGGGATACATTACAACCACAAATATACATTTACATCAACAAAAATATGTCAAGTAACACAAATGTATGATAGCACACTGAGCAATGGATGTAAAATCCATTACCTTTAAAATGGTATACTCTTGTTGATCTCTGACCAAGATAATAAAATAGAATAATAAGATTAATGGAGAATAGGAAAGTTTATACTTGATAACTTTGTTTAACAAAGTAACATAATGTTACATGAGAGAGGGGGTAGGCCTACTCACTGCCATGGCGATGGCCATGGAGGATTCCGTGACCGTGTCCATGGGAGATGAGATGAGGGGAGTCTTCAGCGTTATCTTGCGTGTCAGTGCTGAGGTTAGATCCTGAGGGAACCCGTTAGATTCGTAAAAGAGGAAACGTCAGCGTCATTAGGACGAACTTCCACTGAGCATCAGCTACCCACGCTAAGTAATGAAAGCGCTGAGCTGTGCTACCTGTGAAGCATTTGTTTTTACCTGTACAGCGGTTCAGAGCATTTTAACTGATGAGAGAATACGTCAGTCATGTTAAGTCTTTTCATTAAGTTTAGGCTTATGCCTCTCTTCCGAGACTAAAAAAGTAGGCATACAGCACAGTTTTCAAAATTGTGTTTTTAACTGCTTCATCCTTTTTTGACGATTTCGTCATAAATTACTTGCCCAAATATATGAGCTTATAACTCAGAAGGCCTACTTGTGATGATCACAGTTGCATCAGTGGAAAAGTGACACATTGACGATAATGTAGATAATGCGATGTAGATAATAAAGCATGACCTACATTTAAACAGTTTAAATGTAGTTTTAGCGGAAAACATTTTGTTGAGCAAAAATGGGTCAAAATAGATAGCAGCTTTCTAGAAACCTTAATAGCGCTTGCACATCATTCCAACTGTATGGTGTCAAAACCTAAGACCAAAGGGGAAGGGCATGTAGCATAGTGGCAACATATATCTGTCAGTTTCAAATGTTTTGCTACTTTGCAAATACCAACAAACAAGTAAAGCTCAGCAATTTGTATACTTTTATTTTGCTGTATCATGAGTCGTCTTATGGCACATCTTAGACTCTAGCCTGTTGATATGAAAGGCTGCTTGTTAGCATAACACTAGCTCGCTAAGAGGTGGGCGGCGCAGGTGTGCGGCACGTGTTTACCAAGCACCTGCTAACCAGTAATGATCGGCACCTCAGCATGATACATCCTTTTAATTTCCCAGCAGAATTTATTAAGCCGAGCGACAACAAAGTGCACTCCCCATCCCCACGTCAATAGGAAGCCGTTGTTGCCCTCACTATAAGGTGACCAGATTTCTGAAATGACAAATGGGGACGTTTGTAGTTTGGTGGTCCATATATCAATACAATATCTGGTGTTATAATTTCTGAAATAAAAAAAGGGACATATTTACGTTTTGCCGATTCTTGTCATGGTCAATGTAGTACTGTAGTACAATACTATGATGTGTTTAAAGCTTGGTTAACTAGCCAGAAATTGATTAAGGAAACGTTCTATATTGTATTGAGTCCCCATTGCTTATGATCAGTCATGCCTGCTTATGGTTTAAAGTCGATAGAAAGGCCACATTGCAAGGTCACGCCACATTAGCTCGAGAAGAGACTTATTACCAACTGTCTCAAACTGAATCATCATGAACATAGAATTGTTGCCATTCACAAATCTATTCATGTATTTTTTTAATCCTATTTTTTCTAAAACGGGGACAGCTGCGGAGACTGCTCTAGCCTGGGACAGGCCACCAAAAACTGGGGACTGTCCCCGGTAAGCAGGGACATTTGGTCAACCTACCTCACTATGACTGTATAATAGACACAGAAAAAAAAAATTTGTGTGCGTGGGTGTGTGTGTGTGTGTGTGTGTGTGTGTGTGTGTGTGTGTGTGTGTGACATTCTGTAGATATACTCACCACCTCATCAGAGGTGAAGTCTATGAAACCAGGAAGAATCAGGAAGTCGCTGGTGAAAGGGAGAGAACACAGTAGTTGAAAGCAGGATTAACAGTACTGTTTTTATTACACAACAGTAGGCCCTTGATCATTCATATATATCTAAAAACAACAAGAGTAATAGGGTTGCATGTAGGAATACACAACAAGAGCAACAGAAGTGGGCACAATCAAGCTGGTGTCATTAGTGTCCAGTTTTATGAGTAAGCTGCTGCCAGAGATAATCTTTCAAATGCTAAAATGCACCACACTTATCCACTGTATTAATGTAAACTCTCCATCTACCTTGCATTTAGCCTCCAGCGAGGACTCACACACACACACACACACACACACACACACACACACACACACACACACACACATACATGTGCGTGCACGCTCGCACATACACACACGCACACACACACACACACACACATACACACACATACACACACACACACGTCAAACAGAGTGGGTGTGTGTGAGAGAGCCTGGTTATGATATGGTGGTATAGGTGGTGTATGTCTATTATTTAGTGTAAACAGTCTGTGCATTAACTTACTTGTACGTAAGCCCATCGCCGATAGCAAACAGTTGCTGTGCTGTCAGTCCATCTTCTGGCACATAGCCAGTCCCTCCACTGATCAAATAGTCAGCCATACTGTACACACACACACACACACACACACACACACACACACACACACACACACACACACACACACACACACACACACACACACACACACACACACACACACAAACACACACATACACACTCACAGTCAGAGTTTCCAATTCCCAAATTGTGGAGGCTGTTTGTATGGAACTTACTTCTAGACATTTCCTGGCAAAAGCAGGTAAGAGGATTTGATTACGTCATTGTTGCGGCAGAGGTGGATGATAACAGGGCTTTTAAAAGCCCACAGCGAATGTCACTACAAAGTTAAAACATCCCCAGCCTCTTGATTGGACATCAACAGCTTGCTGTTGGCCCATTTCATTACAAAGAGCCGTTAGCGAAGGATTGGCCGCTGCTTCTTTGCTTTGAAGCCACATGGTCAGACGAAGGTCCGGGAGATTAGGACCAGACTGACCTTTCTGGTTCGTATCCGGCCTGGATCCGAGTGGCGCTGTATCTCTGCGCTGCCGTCTCATGCCCGTGGCTGTGGGGACTGGTGTGGGTGTAGGGCCCGTAGGTAAGGGCTTGCTGGTCCCCGTCCCGGGGAGAGAGACGGGGCCTGGCCGGCTCGGTGTCCCCCACGATCCTACGGTAGTCGATCTGGTAGTTGTCCCGTTCCCCGTCCCATGAGCGGTCATAACAATGACCTTCCATCTCTGGGAAATCCAGGGTTATGACCTCACCACGTCCCTGCTGCCCCCTCGCCCGGCTTGCTATCTCCCTCTCTCGCCTTCCCTCTACCTTCTTTCTTTCCTCTCTCTCACTCTCTCTGTCTCTCTCTCTCTCTTCCACAAACAAATTACAGAACTACAAAGGCACACTCAAAACACCCAAACCAAAGCACTTCTTCTGACTTGGGGAGCAACAAACACACACACACACAAAATCAAACACTCATACGAAAGCATAGGTGTACACAAACACACACACACACACACACACACACACACACACCCACACACACCAAAACCAGTAGCTACTTTCACACACACAGACAGCAACAGGCACTCACGATCACCTGATGGTTTTTAATGAATTCTAGCATCACAGACACCTCTCACACACACCTGGTGTGGCACTTAGCTCCCTTGCTAGCTTTGCTTTTCCCCAGTGGGCCAGAGTCAAAAACAAAACTCCAGTAAGGTTAGCAGTCCCTCGTTCAGTATGCACAGTAATATATGGTCACTGAAAAGACAAGAAATCATGAAACACCTCATGGGACGCAAGCAGCATCAAGTCCACAAATCCAGTTCCGAGTCCAGATCCAGATCTTATGACCAAACTTTACCTTTTTCTTCAAGAGCGGCTCTCAACTTCCATTAGATGGTATGCATGCACGCTGGGAATCGCGCCCCGCCCCCCCCCCCCCCCTCGATGAAAACTCCAGATGGAATCCCAAAGTGTTGGAGAAGCTGTGGAGATGACCTCCCAGTGAATGTCCCGAGGTGAAAACAGACCGGATACGACCAGACACCATAGAAGTGGAGGTTCTGAAGGACCACAGAGCAGTAATGCCTTGTTGCTCGATAAGCCAGGCGCCCCATTCCCCCCTCCCTCTATCTCTCTCCTCCTCCTCCTCCACCACCTCCTCGCGCCTCACTGGGCTTATCTCTGTTTCTGACAGGAGTGCACGTCACTCCCCCACAAAGCCGATTTGAGAGAGTTAATGCAGGACAGCGCAGGGTGAACAGGAGGCTCACATGTGCAGGAGCAAAGGGTCAAGATGGTGCTTAAATATGTTGAAGCGTTAACCTGTTGAGAAAGTGTGTGTGCATGTGTGTGTATGTCAGTGATGTAGTCTGTGTGTGTGTGTGTGTGTGTGTGTGTGTGTGTGTGTGTGTGTGTGTGTGTGTCAGACAAACAAAGCTAATACTCATGTGGCATCAGGTCCCCAGAGTCAAAGTAAGGTGTGTGTGTGTGTGTGTGTGTGTGTGTGTGTGTGTGTGTGTGTATAAATTATAAATAACACATTTATTATGATATTGTCGTTTGAAACCACATGCAATAAGGGTCCGGAAACAGAAATTTTCATTTCTGTTATTTGGAAACACTATAGGCCAACTAGAATTTGAAAAACAACACACACAAAAAGCAAAAACACAGAGCATTAACACAGGTTTACAAGTTAGCCCTACACTATGAGTATACATATAGATCATCAAAATGTACATTATCTGAATGTTGTGTAGTTACATGTCTAAATATAGACAAGGATTTAATCATAAATGAGTGTGAGTGAAAGCCAGACGTGAGTATCACTCTGAGCAGTTGGAGCTAGTGAGTTAGTGCGTTGCTAGGGATACCCATAACAACATCATCTGCAGGTGACTGACTGACTGCTTGTGACAGTTACTGAGGGATTGAACCATAAAAGCCTCTTAGCCTGTCTCTGTCTCTCTCTACCACCTGTCTGTCGCTCTCTGCCTCTATTTATATGTCTCTCTACCCCCCTTCTCTCTCTTTCTCCCTATCTCTGTTCCTTTTACTTTCTTTCCTTTCCTATATATAGTTATGAAATTAACAGTAGTTTGAGTTTACATTGATATATATCATGTAAATAGTTAAGTTTAGACGTAAGGTTGGATATGTTTAGATGGTTAGGGTTAGGGTTTTCTGTGGTTAAAGTGACATTAAGGATGTGTGTAATAACAGGAACAGGAACACTCACCACAACACCAACCACACTACTAAATAACCACTATACAAATACAAATACAAGGTAAAAGTTACCCTATGCCTTCTGTTTGCAATACTGCTATTTAGTGGCTGACTTAGACAGTGAATTTGTTAAGGCATAATACCCTTTTTAGAGAGGCGTCACAGTAGGACAACACATGTGTCAATCATAACATTACTTATGGGTCTTTTAGTTGTATGTAACGGCATGGGTAATAGACTAAACTAGTGAAGAACCTACAATGACATGGAAGGGTATATTTGTCCCTAAAACATCTTTGACCTTATAACACAGGAACTAGTTGTGTGTTTTGTAGAACTGCACTAGGCAAGGCACTTGGGACAACAGGGACAGAGACCTTCTTTAGAGTGAAAAACATAGGTTGATATGTATTTATAATGCAGGGGGAGGGGGTGAGCAGGAGAAACAGACTTGAAGGCTTCTGGTGGGCCTGGGGAAACACACATTAGGAGCCACACACCTGCAGGCGGCAATTGGGGAAATATTGACCTTCTGAGCCCAGGCATCTCCTCTAGGCTGTCACTCCAGTGTTAAGTCCCAGTAGACCCCGTATTTTTCGGTAAACTGTTTTTCACTCATAATTTTGAGTTGTTCCTTCTTTAGGGCAAATAACTGATTTCACTTTGGCATCGGGGTGTCCCCTTCTTGTACCATGCTTTTGGCTAGATGGCCCTTGTAAACCATGTGTGTTTGTGTGTGGATGTGTGTTTGTGTGTGTATGTGTATGTATGTGTGTGTGTGTGTGTGTTTGCATGTGTGTGTGTGTGTGTGTGTGTGTGTGTGTGTGTGTGTGTGTGTGTTTGTGTCTGTGTCAGATTGATAAACAGAGCCGTGTCTATGTAATAACAAACAGGGTCATTAACACTCAAGTGCCCAAGGGGATTGTGGCGTTACGACTACACATACCTTTTTATAATTATCATTATTTGGTCTTAATGAAACCATGTGTGTTTTGTGCAAGTGTGTGCATGTATTTAATTCAGTCTGTCCACTGCCCAGTGTCAATGTTGGGCCTGAGGGAAGCGTTGCCATGGCAGTTGCTGATAGATCATTTTCATTTACCATTCACTTTCACATCTGCTGCACTGACCTACATGCTGTGTGTGTGTGTGTGTGTGTGTGTGTGTGTGTGTGTGTGTGTGTGTGTGTGTGTGTGTGTGTGTGTGTTAAATAAAAAGACAGAGACAGAGAGTGTGGGGCAAGTGCCTCAGGGCCCGGACATGACAAAGGGCCCGTAAAAAAAAAGAAATCAAGGGGCCCCAGCCGCACTGGCACGGAGGCCAAGGACCTATGACCCCTCTTTTCATGCCTGTTAGGTGCCATATTTATAATTATTATATACTGTAGGCCCTACGTAGTGGATAGAAACTAACTAACCCACAACAGCGATATATTTTCTTAGGCAGCAGCACTGATGTAAAAATCAATAACGCACTGATATAAAGTCTCGTGGATTCGGTTCACACTGCGTAAACAACGCTCAACCTCCAAATGGTGCAATCATTTGCTTTTGCCACTTGGTGGTGCCGTTTGACAAACTTTATTCTCAAGCGATTGGAATCAATTGTAGTTCGAATTAAGACGTTGGTATTTCGTTTTTCTCTGCAGCAATAAAAAACCTCAACAAATTAGACAGAGGTCTAATAGAGATAGATAGATAGAGAGCTAGAGAAATAGATAGATAGATAGATAGATAGATAGATAGATAGATAGATAGATAGATAGATAGATAGATAGATAGATAGATAGATAGATAGATAGATAGATAGATAGATAGATAGATAGATAGATAGATGGATAGATAGATAGAGATATATAATTATGCAATGCACAAAGGCCACTTTGGAGCAGGATGATCAGAGGAGCTCATGCATGTTTGAAGGCCTTCCACGGTAACGTTCTCTTCTGTTTTTCTGCTCCAGCCGCCTCCTGCAGTGTTCATACCCACACGCACACTCACGCACGTGAACATATGCACACACCTGTACATACACACACACACATGCTCATGCATGCACACAAACACACACACACACACACACACACACACAAACACATAAACTGGACACACCAGCTAAATGTGCACATACCAGCGAAACGTACACACACATGTATATACAAGTGCATGCACACACACAAACACACTCACGCACACAGTAATACAATCACATACAGACACACACACACACACACCATTTACACCAAGGACCTGAGCATAATGGTACACCATGTACTGGCATCAGATTGGTTTTATATATACTGTACCTTGATAGTTTAGGTCATGGAAAGTTTAGATTCTTTCACCTTGAGGTGTTTCCCCTTGGGAAGAACGAGGCACTTTGCAAACAACTCTGTCTGCATCCATAATGACTGCCCCACCACCATGCACCATCCTGTTTCAGCATTTCCATATTCATGCAGAGCCTGCCACTGAATTTGTGTGTTTCATTTCTCTCTCTTTTTTTTTGCCATGTCATCCGTTATAATTGGACGAAACAATGAAAGCCAGTGGGGCCGGTACTGTACTGTATATTCTCTATAGTCTCTGAATGACACAGACACATTCTCTTTGATGACATTGTGTGATCTTCTCTGTAGAAAGGTTTGTTTAAAAAGCTTTTTTTTTTCTTTTCTATCTGTCTATAAGCATTTACAGGCTCAAATGTAGGTATACAGCTCATGATAAGCATGCATAAGTGTACACATTGTCTTTTAAACATAAGTTACCACCATAAAACACAAATATAAATATCTGGGGATTGGTCAGTAATATAGACTTAATTACTAACTCCAGTGTCTTGTTACATTTCTCAGTGAATCATTCATTGTTTATTGTAATTTATTGATAATATAAGATAATATAAGATTGAAATGCAGTGGAATGCCAACACTTAACACTGGATCAGCTAAATCCCACACGTTTGGTGAAGACGTACAAGGTCTATGAGGTGAATCGTAAGTAGCTGTGCCATGTAGCTCTGGCAGTGAAGCAGCAAGACGGGCTTGTAGCCGGCAGTTTTGAACCTGCATAAGGCTGGAGCCCAGCCTCCTTTGTGAGGGTATTTAAGCTATCACAGTGCACCTCGAACCCTTTACCAATGTGCTTCTGAGGTTATGCTCCCAACGGCTTTGGACGCGTAGAATCAATTACCACTCCCGGTGCCTTGCAAGGCCAGATTCCATTTCTCTGTGTCACGCTCAATAAACACCATTCCCTGACTGTCTGGTCTACATTGAGTGGCTCTCACTCACTGATACGTCTCATATATCTTTAAGGTTTACCTGAAGTAGGACTGTTAGGCAGCCCATGGCTCTGTGGTCAGTCAGCTGCTAATGGTTGTATTATGTATGTCTCACTTGAGATAAGCAGACCTTATACTTGATTTCTATTCTTCGCAAATACTGTACTTAAGTACAAATCACAGGCATTATTATTTTACTTACAGTGATTACCATTTTGGGGACTTTTATACATGCTAGAAATAAATAAAGCTTTGTTTATCGGTTGTTGATTATTATTGCTCTATAGGGACTAGAGGCCTATGCGTTCAAATGATGATGTTATATGATAAAGTCATGCTCAGAGTTTCGATATATAGCTATCGTCTATGCAAACTTTGCTTAGCTCCCTCAC
>JACYXH010000216.1:6352500-6452500 GCA_026745465.1 Lota lota | reverse complement strand
GGCAATCACGTCAGTCCAGTAATCAGCGTCTACAAAGACAGCCTGGGAAATATTGTGAGCAGGACAATGGTGTGAGGAGTGATTTCCTCCAGCGCCTGCTGCCTGCTCTCTCAGACTCTAATATGACACAGAAACACAGCCTCAAAGTGGCTTTTTGAATTGAAATATGTTATCTCTGATCGCTGTTGAGTACCAATGATTGTGCCTTTCCATGAAATTATAAGGTGTGAGATAGAGAAGTACTCATCTCCTAACAACTCTATCTATCAATCTGAAGAGAGCTTATAAATGTTCCGTTCCTTTTTTCTTTCTTCTTTCTTTCTTCTTTTACTGCACTGTGGAAAAGACAGACCTAAATTAATGCATCTTCGGTCTTGCACTATATTTGCTCTGAATTCTAGAACTCTAAATTCAAGAACCTTTAACCCTGAATTTTAAAACTCTGAATTATAGTACCCTGCACTTTAGAACTCTGAATTCTAGATTTCTGAACTCTGAATCCTAAAACTCTGAATTCTAGAACCCTGAAATCCAAAACCCTGAATTCTAATACTCTGAATTTGAGAATGCATGACAGCCAGGAGTTATTGGTTATTTGTAGCGAACACCTCATGAAATATGAGGCCAGCGGCGCTACATGACCCCATGATCATCATGTCTCCTGAGCGTCATTCATAGCCACAAAGGACAAAGTAAAGAGCACAACAAAGTGTGTGCCTGTGCATGTGCATGTGTGTGTGTGTGTGTGTGTGTGTTTGCTTTTATTGAGGCAGAATTGGGATGAATTACGAATGAAAATCGGTGAGAATTAATGTTTTGGATTTTATTGAGGTATATTTCCATGTAAAAAGTACCATTTTACAATCCATCCTTTCCACATTATTATTTTTGATTTGAATACTTTATTAAACATATTGCCCTTCAGTCTCCCCATAAGCTCCCTCCCCCCCACCCCTGCTCCCTGATTGGTCTCCGTCATATCCTTCCCTAGTGATTGATTTCAAATGGCCACCAGATAAGGACTCATTGCTTAACATGTAAACAACATTTACCGCAACAGTTTCCCTCCAATCCTCATGTTCCCAATCTCGCTCTCTTGCTAGCCCATTCTGTTTATCTAGGACCCACCTGCGGCAAGGTCATTGTGTGTGTATCACATGGACAAACTAAAATGGGAACAGATGTTTTCTAATCACCACACACACACACATACACTCGCACACACACACACACACACACTCATGCACGCATGCGTGCATGCACTCGCACACACACACACATACTAAAGCACTGAAGGTCTCTTAATATAGGATTATAAGTACTTTATAATCCTATATTTCCTATAGCTCTGGGTATATAAACTTGTATGTTGGCATAAAATAGAGAAACTGAGTCTGCAAGAAAGAATTAGCTCACAAAGTGGGTTAAGGCAATTACTATTGTTGTTGTTTTGGTGTAGGGCATTGCAATTCAACGCCACATCCCAGCATGCTAATAGGATTAATAAAGATGCTATTGTGATGTTATGTGGAGTTGTCATAGGCTGCGATTATTAGCAGGTCTGGAGGCAAGCTGACATGGTGTCCTGGTGCACTGCACACACACACACACACACACACACACACACACACACACACACACACGCACACACGCTCGTATACACACAAACATAGGCACCCACTATCATTGATATATATATATATATATATATATATATATATATATATATGTACATATAGTGGAGTAAACATATCTATCCCCCAATACAGTGCCTTTTCATCCCAGAACATAATACTTTTTTAGATTTATTTCTTATCATTGTGTTTTTTTTGTTCTTTCATGCCGAGAAGGCCTCATTAACGTGAGCCTAGCTGCTAATGAGGAAGGGGCTTGTGTTGGTGTACAGACACACTCTGTATACTGCTCCCCAACTCCTTATCTTCTGAACAATAACAGGAGATTGGTCCGCAAACCAAGACAAATAACTATTGGGCCATAAGCTAGTGAGTTATTTATCTCACATGAGAGGATAGGTTGGTTTAAATGGGGCAGTGTCTGTTTGTGTGTGTGTGTGTGTGTGTGTGTGTGTGTGTGTGTGTGTGTGTGTGTGTGTGTGTGTGTGTTTGTGCGTGTGGGTGATATTCTCATTCGGGCTTGTCATGAATGTAAAGTATATAGACACATCATCCTGCCAGCACCATGATTTCTGCCTTTGTTAACTTTTCTCTTGTCATCTTAACTTCCCCTGGCTATTATTGCTACTACCAGCCTTGTCCACGTGTAGAGCAGTGTAGTGTAGTGTAAGTGTAGTGACACAGCGATGGCGGCATCCACAACATGTTCTTATTGCCACGGAGACAGCCACTTCATGGTAACAGACTGTGAGGCTCAAACACACTTAAGCCAACAGCTCTGTAAAGGTTAGAGTGAACTCTGTACAAAACAGTCTGAGATGATGTGATGGGTGGTGTGTGAGTGTGAGTGTGTGTGTGTGTGTGTGTGTTTGTATGTCCCTCTGCCATCAACCTCATGTTGGTGTGTATGTGTGTGTGTGTGTGTGTGTGTGTGTGTGTGTGTGTCGCTCTCTCTCTCTGCAATCTATCCCATGTTGGTGTGTATCAGAATCAGAATTAGAATCAGAGTTGCTTTTATTACATCTTAACGTACAAGTACGCAAGAGTACAATTCTTAGGCTTGGATCCTCAATAGTCACATAGCAGCATCAATACAAGAACAATAACAAAGTAAGTAATAATAAATAATAAGAAGTTGGAACATCAATACAACAATGTGTTCAAGTGGTAGTGATACCAGCCACAATGGTAGTGCAAAAAAATAAAAAATAAATGCTGTGCAAAATACAGAATATAATGCAGATAATCAAATAATCGGTTGTTGTAGTGTGCGTGGGGTTGGTTTGGGGGTAATGGATTTTTCCAGGAGCCTGGCTGCTTGGGGGAAAAAGCTGTTTGTCATCCTCTGGGTTTTGGCCCCGAGGCTTCGGTACCGCTTCCCTGACGGCAGTAGCTCAAACAGTTTCTGATTGGGGTGGCTGGTGTCCCTAAGGATTCTGAGGGCATTCTTGACACACCGGGCCTTGTAGGTGTGCTGGATGGAGGGAAGCTAACATCCGCTGATCCTTTCAGCTGTCCTCACTACCCTTTGCAACGTTTTGCAGCTTTGGGCAGTGCAGTTCCCGTACCAGGCAGTGATGCATCCTGTCAAGATGCTCTCCATTGTGCCTCTGAAGAAGGCTCCCAGGATCTTGGGCCCCAAGCCGAACTTTTTCAGCCGCCTAAGGTGAAATAGGCGACATTGTGCCTTTTTCACCACCTGGTTGGTGTACTCGTCCCAGGTGAGGTCGTTGGTGATGTGGACCCCCAGGAACTTGATGCTGTTTACCCTCTCCACAGCAGACCCATTGATGGTTATGGGGTCATGTACCTGTCTCTTCCTCCTGAAGTCAGCCACCAGCTCCTTGGTCTTGTCGGCGTTGAGAGCGAGGTTGTTGTCTTAGCTGTACTGAGCCAGGCGGTTGACTTCATTCCTATATGCCGCCTCGTCGGTGATCAGGTCGATCACTGTCGTGTCATCGGCAAACTTGATCACCGTGTTAGAGCTGTGTGTGGCCACGCAGTCATGGGTGTACAGGGAGTAGAGGAGGGGGCTTAGAACACAGCCCTAGGGTGCTCCTGTGCTGATGGTCAGGGGGGCAGAGATTTTAGAAACCATCTTCACCACCTGTTTTCGATCCGACAGGAAGCTAAGGATCCAGTCGCATAGGCCAGGGTCGATGCCTAGGTCCCTGAGCTTGCTGTCAAGTCTGGAGGGGACTATGGTGTTGAATGCTGAACTATAGTTCATGAACAGCATCCTCACATAGGAGTTCTTCTTGTCAAGGTGGGTGAGGGCTGAGTGGAGTGCTGTGGCAATGGCGTCGTCTGTCAATCTGTTATTCCTGTAGGCAAATTGGTGAGGGTCCAGGGTGGGTGGCAGCATTCTGCAGATCAGCACCGTGAGTCGTTTGGGCATGTTACCTTGCTCTTTTTCGGTACTGGGATGATGACTGATGACTTGAAGCAGGTGGGCACTATGCCCGTGGAGAGGGAGAGGTTTAAAATGTTTGTGATTACACCAGCCAGCTGGTCTGCACATGCTTTGAACACCCAGCCTGGTATTCCATCTGGCCCGGCCGCTTTTCGGATGTTGATGCGTTTGAATACCACACGCACATCTTCCTCAGCGATGACCCGAGCGCTGGCCGTGTCGTTTGTGGTGTAGGCTCTCTCTAGGAGGTTGGTGTGGCTGACGTCGATATTAATCCATGGTTTCCGGTTTGGATACACACGGACTGTTTTCGTGGGGACCACTTCCTCTATCACCTTTTCTATGAATCCCAGGGTTCCTGCCGCGACCTCGCTTACGTCACCACTGTTCTCTGCAAACTCTGTCACTGAATCAAAGCAGTCCTGAAGGATCGCATCTGATTTGACAGACCAGCATCGACTCGTGCGCATGATTGGTGGTGACGTTTTCAGTTTGTGTTTGTAGGCGGGCACAACGAGGATGGAAGAGTGGTCTGATTTGCCGAAAGGTGGGCAGAGGAGGGTTTGTATGTGTCACGGAGTTGCGTGTAGGCATGGTCTAAGCAGCTTCCGCCTTTTGTGTGTGTGTGTGTGTGTGTGTTTGTGTGTGTGTGTGTGTGTGGTTGCGTGTGTTTGTGTGTATGTGTGTTTGTGTGTGTGTGTTAGTAGGGGTGACAAAATGGTTGAAATAATAACAATAGTGTGAACAAAACATAGTGACAATGGATCTATATTTTTGTGATAACAGCTATGATGTGTATAAATGGAGGTGACGCTTTCAAAGCAGGATTGATATAGAGAAAAATAGGACAGGGAGAGACTAAGAAGGCCATGAGAGAGAGCGAGTGATAGAGACAAGGAATAGAAAGATACCTTGAAGGACAATACCAATCTGAGCGATCAAACCATCATAACCATCTCTCCTGGCTTTACTAAAATTTGTGTTGTGTTTGCTGCATTTGTTACCACTGCTATTGTTTTCTTTCATGGCAGGCACATTCATGCAAAATGCCTTTCGGCAGAATCAGTGATTATTTAAAAAATATATTGGTATATGTTTGAGTGCGGCTTGGAGAGACGGTTACAAGGAACGTTTTGGCAACGGGCATCACGCACCAGGCTGAACAGAGCAAAACCCATCTGCCAATATTGTTCACTAATGGTGGGTTTCAGTAAGCTGCACTGGGCCACCACATGGTGAATCATTGTTTGCCATCTTAATCTGTGACGCGATGGCCTGGTTGGGCTTTGAGGGCATGCACCTGGGAGTCGTGACTAAGTAACTCTGAATGCCACCCCCGACCCCCGACCCCCCCTCCTTCCCTTCCCCATCAACCCCAGCAACACAGAAACCATGCACTCCTTCATCACTTTAATTGAAAGCACAGTAGACATTGCAGAATACTAGGCACACCAGTGGAACATCAGAGGTAGCCTAAAATCACAGCGCCGAAAAAAGTGCCCAATTATCTTTGTGTTTGTAGACAAACTGCAATCTTGCACTGTTGGAAATGGCATTTGTTTTGAATAAGCAACTATTTGGAACACATTGAAATTCTGTCGAAAGTAATTTAAAGTGTATTCCCCTCACATGAACAGGAGCTAGGCACAATGATGCATTTGGAATTAAAAAACCCGTCAATATACAGATATCTCGGTGATCTCCTTTAAAGAAGGGTTCATTTGCTTGTAGAGAAGTACCAGCATAGAGTTTATTTTTGGAGAAAGGAGCAGTTACAAAGATTCCACAAGCAAGGTAGGGATATTGTATAGGCTTCTTGCTCTACGTCATGTGAATCAAATATAAATGTAGGCATAGGACAAGATGGGACAGGAACAAAGCAAATATAAATAATGAAAATGGACATGCAAGTGGAAACTTGTGGTTAAGGGTGTCACCCTGGCAACATAATACATTATAGACACACACACAGTAGCGTATGTGTGTGTGTGTGTGTGTGTGTGTGTTTGTGCACATTTGTGTGTGCATGGGTGTGAATGTGTGTGCATGCGTGTGTGCATACGTGTGTATGCATGTGTGCGTGTGTATATGCAAAAGACCAAATGAAAGAGACAAGGAGTGATCATGAGGGAGAGAGCAATATATAGAGAGAAAGAGAGAGCGAGAGAGAACAAAGTATAGACTTTATCACTGAATGACATCGCTTCCCTCCAGGGTCTTCAGAACAACATTTGTATCACTGCGTTTTTGTTGCTGATATCCATTTACACAGTAGTGATCAGGTCAACACCACCCGTTGCTCCATTAAGATATCTGTGCATGTTAACAAAACTATTGATCCAATCAATATAAATAATGTGTTTAACGAGCAGGAAATACAGCCAACGGAGCACCTTTCAGGTCTCTCCCCCCCCCCCCCCCCCCCCCCCCCCCCCTCTCTTTCTTAAACCTCCACTAGAGCTCATTAGGAGCCATTTTGCTTGCTGATAATTTCACAGCTCTGCTCTAAACAAAGCCTAGTTGAAAGGACACTGTAGGGCTGAACTCATCATCTTGATTTTGTCCTTGTTAATTGGTCGGGCTTTGATCAACTGTGCTCCCATAGACTTAGGACTTAGAGACCATAAACTTTAATTAGTGTATTCACTGCCACTAGTCATTCAGATAGGGACTCTGTCACTGGACTCTTAGAGGAGGCACATGCACATGCACACATGTGCATGCACACACACATTCACACACGCATGTAAACACACACACACACACACGCACACGATGTATCCATTTAGTTACATGGGTACATTTAGTGATCAATGTATTGTTTAGTGGCATGAAAGAGGCAGGGACTTCCGAGGGGAGGCTTTTCGTCTCCGTACATGTTTCAGAGTTTGCTATGTCAAATAGTTTGTCCAAAACATCTGCCCATATTTGTTGTTGTTGTTCTTCTTCTTCTTCTCCTTTCCTTCTTCTTGTCGCGCCAGGTATTGTTAAGAGATGTCTACAGCTCAGACGTTAGCGATGGGAAATTGTGTTTCGGTGGTAGACGGGATCAGAGCTCAGCGGATGCCATCCCTTAGCACTCATCACCCTAGTCTAGCTTTCCTGTAGCAGGTAAACAAGATTTTTGTTTTGTACCAATTCTTTTAAAGATATGCTGATAATCCGCATGCCTTTATCTCACCCGGCAGGTGAAACAAACTTTTCAATCCACAAAATATCTTCCCAATATCCATCCATTCAGCTCTTCTGGATGGGCCTTTGTGTGTGTGTGGTACCAAATGTGTATAGTCATGTCTGGTCAGACAAATTAATTAATTGATTTCCCCTCTGGTTCTGATGCGCTACATCGTTAGCCTGTGTGATCTTGTCATTGATGGATCTTCTTCTAAATGTCAGGGGCGGAACACACACAATGGAAACATCGAGAGCAACTCTAGCCTTGTTTGGTGCGTATGTTCACGTGTTTTTGTCTGTATGACATGTTGTTTGCATTTTTATGTGCGTGTCTACGTATCCATGTACGTTTGTGCATGTGTGCGGAAAGAGAGAAGAATCTTCTTTCCCCCCACAGGTTGCTATGGTGAAACTATCAACAGTACCATAGTAAGCTGCATCATCATAGACTCTGGCACAGTGTGTTTATGTAGATGATGTGTCGGCCTGTCCTACTTCAAGAGATGGGAATGTAATTCCCACAGGTGGATGTATTTGATTCTTTGTTTAGCATGTTGGTGACTACGCCATGGGCTCATTCGTAAGACGGTTGTTTGTCTTTAATTTAGTAGGACCTGTTGCTGGATCGCCATAATAACCAGCAGCATGCCAGTTCTCGTTTCACTATTTGAAGGATTGTCATACTAATATGACAATATAATATACTAAATATAATATACTAAATATCCTAATATTTCAATGCATATATTGTGCCTTTCAAGACACCTAAAGCGCTTTACATAGTGTGTGTGTGTGTGTGTGTGTGTGTGTCGCACCAATTATCCTTGCGATGAGTTCCATGGGATCTTTAGTGACACCATATTTAACACAAGCTGTGTGTGTGTGTGTGTTCAAACATGGCCGTACCCCTGCTAGTTATCTACATGGTCACAGCATGTTGAAGGACATGGTGGGTTAAGGGGGCCTCAGGAAACAGTAAAGCACCCAGGTCCCATGGGTGAGTATATAATGGAGAGGAACAAAAATGGCTCAAGTGTCAGATCAGACGAAATGGGGGATGACTAGTGGGGGATGAAAGAGAGGATAGGGGTAGGGTTTGAGTTGGTTTTATGTCAATTAACAAAACAAGAGTTTGCCTGTTAATGAAGCGAACTGGCCAGGACAACACTCTCTTCTGCCTGGTAAGCACTCTTCAGAAAATGTGCATGCTCTCTCTCACACCCACACACACACACACACACACATACACACACACACACACACACACACACACACACACACACACACACACACTTCATTAGCAGTAGGCGAATACAGTGCAGGAGCATTCTAATCCATGTAATCTATAATTTGATTATAAGAGTTATTAATCAGCATCAGTCATCAGAAATAATCATGTCTTTAATCAGAGGTGTTTCATGGTGATAAGAAACCTCTGTCCAATATCTTCATCCCACTCACTCACCACTCTCTCTCTCTCTCCCACTCCCTGATTCATTCACTCACTCTCTCTTTCTCTCTCTCTCTCTCTCTCTCTCTCTCTCTCTCTCTCTCTCTCTCTGCAATTTACCTCATGTTGGGGTGTGTGTGTGTGTGTGTGTGTGTGTGTGTGTGTGTGTGTGTGTGTGTGTGTGTCATTTTTATTTATTTATTTTTCAATTAATTTAGCCATCAGTCTCAATGCTGTATTCAATGTCAAGTAACCACTACAGTTTAAAGAATAAAAAGCCCAAAAAGCTCTACACATCCTTGAGCATCGTGAGATGTTCATTCAGAAAATATATTTAATTATTATGTGACCCTCTCTTCTGGAAGGGCTTGTCTTCTTCACTGTCAACTTTATCCTACTGCAGTCGTCTCCCTATGTCACACTGTGTCACATCATTTCTACCTTGTATTGAGTATGAGGGAGAGTGTGTGGTTACAACGTGAGCCCATCAGCTTTGGTAGAGCTGGCTGGGTTTGGTGTTAACTCCTCCTTGATCCCTGATTAAAACACATCCCAGACGGCCATGCTGAACTTTCCCAGGAAAGCACTTTGCTCGTATGTTTCACTTACAAAAGGAAGAAAGAAAACCACTGATCAGTGGAGTCTACCCTCTCATATCGATTCATAGAATCTGCATATGTATAAATTAAACATGTTAAATGGCACTGTTGGTCATTTAAGAGCTGATATTGTCCTCTTTTTTTTATGGCATAGCCATCCGTCAGCTATTAGTGAGTGTAATACACTCTGAGAACATCTGCTCCTGTTTACTGTACTCCTGCCTCTATGAGCCGATTTAGATTTGAGACCACTCCCACCTCATTTCTGACCAATAGGTAGTTTGCAGTCACGTGACACCCATTACGCGCAATCTTCAGATGGAGGGCAGGAACAGAAATAGAGAACGTCAGTACTCTGTTCATGAAAATGTTTGGAAAAGATACTGGAAATAAATACAAATTTACATTGGAATCAATCTGTATTGTTTCAAAATAATGATTTATCACATTACATTAATAATTCACCCAGTATCGAGTTAGTAGACTTAGTAAATTACCTTGTACTGCAGACGGCTTACTGCCCTAGAGATCAAATGAACGTATTCAAATGCCTAGAGGCATATCACTTTTCGTGTGAGGCTGTTTACACGAATTGGGAACGAAAGAATTTCGTTGTTTTCAAGTAAAAATGCTTGCAAGTCACAATGCTTAGGATGGGTTGTACCAACGAAAACCACAGAAAAATGATAGTGTTGTTATTCTTGCTAGATAGCATTGCATCATTAAAGCATTAGGCTTGAACACACAATCAACTTCTAAGAAACAATGTCTTAACGCATATCCAGTGTTATGTATATCCAATGAACCTCTATCTCTTGTTCGCTCCACTGCTATGATGCCACCTGCAAATTACAGATATATCAGGGCATCTCTTTGGGAATTTTGCTTTTGGGACTCCATCTTGCCTGTCAATCACAGGTGTGTGAAATGCAACACTTCTCAATGGCGAGGAAACATGGTGAGGGAGCAGAGAGGGAGAGAGTGTCAAAATCTTGCTCTGTTCTGCTCTCTCATTACAACTCACAAGTCGTACCTGCAGCAGCTTGATGGAATGTGAGTGGATTGTGTCCGAATTTGCTCTGTGTAGTAGCATTTAGTCAATGGTTCAACAGGTTGGATCATGTCTTTTTCCTATTTAGATCACTTCCGATGGAATCACTGAAAGCTGATTTGCAGTCATTGCCAAACCTTTCACACACTAAACAAGGGGCCAAAATGAACCAGCTGAAAAAAAAACACAGGTGGAGGACATTAAGCGTCGAAAATAAATGGACAAAATAAAGCACATTCTCTTTTGTTACATAAACCTAACAATTATCACAAACAGACTGGTACAGGCCGCGATTCCACGTAGTTCCTTCTGTTTTTTGCTGCTTTAAACAGTGAATCCTGACGCTAGGCTGCTGAAAGTGGCAGACGGCTAAAGCTGCTAACAGGTGTTCTGGGGCTGCTGTGCTGTGTTAGTCTGTTTGATTGCCAGTTCTGTGTTCCGCATGGGTGCATAGCGAGCCGCTATCCATCACAACAACACACACACACACACACACGCAGTGCAGAAGACCGGCTACTATTTATAAATTTGCCAGTTGTTCACGTAAACAAAAACTATGTTGTCACCCAAACAAATGGCGTGGGACAAGGGGCTTTACACAATCATCTGTAATAATAATCCGCAATGATTCCACTGTGGCGCCACACCTCCAGAAAGCCCTCTGAGTAAATATCAACCCTTATGTCACATCCAGGCCATCACTGTTTCTTCTGACCTGCTGTAGGTGGGAAAGCTGGTGGTTCATTACCCAGAATACACCGTAATGCACATTCCACGGTGGAAGCAGATACGTGAGAATTGGAGATGGTGTGCAAACAGTAGGGGACACATAATGAGTTATTCGTTAATGATTTCAATCAACATTCCTGTATGTCCTCCTGCTGTTCGACCACAAAGATTACAAGCATTGTTCGTTGCAAACTACACTGTTCTATTACTCTGCATGATGTTGAGGCATTTTGAACATACAGAGATTGGATATGTTGAATCATTTCATGATTCATTCATCAACATATACACTGAGAAAGAGTCAACTCACTAACTATTTAAACTGGCACCGTCTGATCATACCCATACACACAGCTCTTGCTTTAAAGGATTTAAACGAGTCCTTATGAAAGTGTTTGGGCATTATAGGATGCAGAAACAGCATGTGTAACCATGAGAATTGTGTTTGACCGAAACGACAACATTGGTGGCTAACCCAAAATCCCATTCATTCATCAATAGGTTGGACTGAGATCCCTCCACATGTTGATGGGATGAAAAGCTTTCCGTTTTTCTCACATCTTCTTACTATTTCTCTCTCTCTCTCTCTCTCTCGCGCTCTCTCTCGCTCTCTCTCGCTCTCTCTCCCTTCCTCCATCTACATGCAACTCCACGTCTGCAGCTAACTGGCATCAAAGTCTCTTGTATATTTTTAAATCAAGATTGATCTTTCATTTTATTCCTCCTCTGCATCCGTTCTATTACTCATTCCATTTAACCACACTCTGCGTCTGCTGCCATGAGTGGGTAATCAATCTGTCTTTTCTCTCTCTCCATCTAAATGCTACACTCATCGCTCTCTAACTTCCGTCTCTAGTGTTCCTGTTTGGAGTCTCCCCCTCTCTCTGTTATCTCACTGGTCATATGTTGAATGTAAAGCTATAAGACATATAAGATATATGATTTACAAAGTAGTCTTTTGATTTTTTCTTTTAATTCTTATAATCTTCTTATAAATGTCTGTACTGAAGTTCAGAAGAGGATATATAATTGTTATATAATACTTTTCACTATACTGACCTGCAGTACAGACTGATTACAGAAGTACAGGGCCTCTACTAACCATAATGACCAGAACTCTGCAGGGTCCTGCAGAGTCTGCATTTATTGCATGATCATTCAATTAGGTCATACATTTCCAACCACATTTCCAACTCAAAATTATTTGGTAATTTGATTTGATCTAAATTAAAACTGGTCTATAAACATAGTCGTATAAGTATCCTGAAATTATTTTGGTATTAATTTCATACGTTGTAATCGTTATATAATTTGTACTTGGACTTATTTTGAGAACTAATCATCTTCTTCTTCACCTCTGATTAATCTCTTCAAACATGCTTCACCTGTGGTCATTCGATGGCAATGCTTGGTCAATGGCAGTCTTATTGACATCCTAGGAGAGAGGGAGAGAGAGAGAGAGAGAGAGAGAGAGAGAGAGAGAGAGAGAGAGAGAGAGAGAGAGAGAGAGAGAGAGAGAGAGAGAGAGAGAGAGAGAGAGAGAGAGAGAGAGAGAGAGAGGCAGGCAGGCTGAAAGGCAGACAGACAGACAGACAGTGGCCCGAAGGCTGTTGGCCATTCCCTAGCATTTGGGTTTTGCCAGAAGGGCACAGAGAAAGGTCTGTGTGTGAGATTATGTCCAGGCATTAGCAAACAAGACCAGCCTTCATTTATCCTTTTGTAAAGTGGTTCTGTCATCAACGCTAACATTGCCCCCCCCCCCCCCACACACACACACACATACACACACACTCACACACAAACCCCATCTGTCTCCATACACAGAGCAGTCAGCTAGCAGCCAGCCACTCACATTTCCTCTTTGTTTGAGGCTCTTCCTGTGGTAGAAACCTCTGACAACCTGAAAATCCTAAAAAAAAAGAAAAATGCATATATGAAGTGTGTTATAGTGTTTAGTTTAAAAAAAAAGGTTGTTTTTGCTGATCAGCACTGTGTTCTATACTGTGTTTGAGTGTCCGTGGCACCTGTTAATTGACATCTACCTAGCGACGCGTCCTTCAAATAACAGTATTACATTTGTGAGGCGGGGAAACTACCCTGATTGGTTCATCGTTCACAGATTTGCTGTCCTCTTCCAACTATCTGAAATCTGTTTGGTTGCCGAACTCCCGAAACCTGGTTCAGTAGTTTGCTGATTTCAGCAAATTCCATTTTATTTATGCCCAAAGGAAACCTGGTATCAGAAAGCACGCAAAAATAAGGTAACGGTTTTTACTCGGAATAAGATTAAATCCTACGACTTATTTTAATGCTTATTACATATAAGGCCCTACCTTACATAGTTAAAACAAAAACACGGATTTGCCTTATCAGGGGCATTAAGTCCTTCATGTGATATAGTCAGAAACTACTCTGGAATATAAAGCACACAAAGTGTGCCTCACAATTACGCCGAACGCCCTCTGAGACGGTATTGTGTGATATTATGTTATGAAGCTGAACATCCACAGGACATTTCCCCATTGCCGATTTCACCGCAGACCGCCAGAGCAAAAAGCCAATTAAAATCAAGAGGACGATGGAACTGAAGCACATCTTGTAATGTGTGACACTCCAGTGAACCGCCCCTCCCAACACACAGATACACGCACACACACACACGCACGTGGCAGGGATGACACTGGCTTCCCTCATGTCTGACGTCATGTCTATTGTTCACCTGTCATTCATGATTAAAGGAAACAGAAGTAGTCCCTGGAAATGTACTTGTAAAAAAAAAATAGGATAAAACAAAATGTATAGCTTGCTCATGAATATTCATTTTAAGACAGTTGGTAATTAGTCTCTGGTCTATCTGATATTCTGTGATGCGAACTCGCTGCACGGGGGTCTATCTATCGGCTTTATACCATAAGCAGGTACCGATCACAAAGAATAAGCTATCAATACATTATAGAACGACTCCCTATTCGAGTTTGGCTAGTTTAGGTTTAGCAAAGCTTAAAACTCATAATAGTAAACCATTGGGTGTGTACTGCCCAATCTTTGCTACAGTAGCATTAACCATGATAACAATAGGCTAAATGTAAATATGTCCCCGTTTTTTCATTTCAGAAAGAGGTAAGAGTGATTTATTTAAAAAAAATTGGATTGCTTATGGTACTAATACAATCAAAGACAATATTTGTTTTACATTTCCACTTCTATATAGTTTTGACGTCATGTCCTCTCATTGTATTTTCCCACCATTGGTCGGCACAGACCAAATTTAATGAGAGAGCTCACCTTCTTTGGTTGCTGGAGTCATGGATGGATTACCAACATTCTATAGACAAGTTGTTCCCTCATTCCCTATTCCATGTATAGAACACTACACTATTTACACTATATTGATTGCATAAACATGCCGACACATATAAGTTGACACCCTGTGACAGCTTATCTGCATAAAGAGCCTGTAAGTGCCCGACCATCTCTATTGGATGAATAAGATAACAGTGGAAACTGCTATGCATCATGGCATGTAGTGCATCAGTTATACACTTCCTGTAAGATGCATTATGGGTATTCGGTAGTGCACTACATAGGGATACAGATTAGCACACTGGAATTTTGGACAACACTACTTAGGGTGACACGCTATGTAGTGCACTATTTTCACCAGTGCACCAGTGCAGAATTTATATTTCTATGAGCTTCTCTGGAAGTCAGAGAGAACATGTATTTGCAGAGCCTACAATATTTGAGCCTACACAATTGATTGGGTTCAGTTCATTTTCAGAAGACACTTATTTATAAGTCTTCATAGGAAGTTGGCCAACATTGGGTTGGGTGTTTCGTCGTCTCCCAAGGACACTTCATTGAGTGTGATATAAATCAGGAGGGATTTGCTATAAGAAACGTGTTTAATCAGAAATCTCATCCTTGCTGAATTATGTTCTGGATGGTTATAATTCTTGAGAATCCTAACTGAATTGAAATTAATTGGTGTGTATTTTTCATCAGTCACTGAAGGCCTTCAGAATAACAAGAGATAGACAGACATCGCTTTATATGCACCTCCAAGTGTCCTGTGGTTGTTTGTTCAACTATATTGGTACGGAAGTATTTGATAAAGAGGAAAAATAGACTGCCTTCTTTGCAGTAATACAGAGCCCCCCCCCCCCCCCCCCCCCAAACACACACACACCACCACCACACACACACACACACACACACACACACACACACACACACACACACACACACAGACACACACACACAGACACACACACACCTACAATACATTTTCCTCTAATCTCTCTTCCTTAACATCTGATTTAGTGGATCCCACTATTTAGAGTGGCAGTGAAAAAATAGTCATAGAGTTGAGCTACAGTATATTATTAAAAGTAGGACTGCTTTCTATACAATGGATATGTATTTTAGTACTTCTTCTCTTAGGAATAACAATGAGGAAAAAAATCAAATTAAATGGTAATTTCCCACATGTCACATGTTATCATTGACTAAGGCGCCAATGTATGGTCTTATTTAGACAAAATGTATTTAGGCTACTCACTACCTATATATTGTCCTGTGCCAGTGGTTCAAGTTATTCAGTTATTCAAGTTTAATGTCAGGCATGTCACATGGAGCAACCCATTAAGTTATATTCTACTAAATTCTTACTACATCGGACTAGAGGGATTCTAATTCACTATGACTATAATACACAGCCAGTCATGGAATTGCCATTTGATTTCATTTTTCCCATTTAATAGATCATGAATGTGTTCTTTGTGTTTCCCTGTGTTGGGTTGGTCGTGTTGGCCCGGTCTGTTGGTCTTTCCTTCCTTCTGTCGGTCAGTTAGTCATTACATGTATTTATTTATTAGATGGCAGTCTCCCGTTAACAACGAGAGAACGTCCTGTTTCGGTAAGATCATAGTGGTTCCTGTTCCTGGCGCATCGGTTAATCGTTGAATGGTGGAATCAGTCGTTTTAGCGAGTTGTTAGATGTTATTCATAGGCGCTAGCTTTTGTTGGGATGAGGCCAGGTAGATAAGTGTGTGTGTGATCCCATTACGGAACGTTAACCGCTGAGCCCTCCGGCTACACGGGATCAGAGAGCGGTTCCGTGCAGAGAGCGGCACACACGTTTGGTTCTTACCATCATTCTTCGACTCGAACGTAGTTTCCGGTATGTGTCATTTTCAAATAATTCCACTTCTAAAAAATGAATTAGTTTGCTGATAGATGTTAGCTCCAACGCAACTGCTCTTGTCTTGGCTAGCCGCACTTCTGCTTCAATTTAATTGGAGCTGTCGTTTGGCCAAAAGTTGTAAGGCAAAAACTTAACCTCAATTTTGTTTGCATGACAAAAACATTGTTGCATTGCCAAAGCATACAAAACATATATTGTATCTAGATTGTATGTAGATAGATACAATCTATCTACCTATCTCTCTCTCTCTCTCTCTCTCTCTCTCTCTCTCTCTCTCTCTCTCTCTCTCTCTCTCTCTCTCTCTCTCTATCTATTTGCTGTACAATGTTAAATGCTTTTGTCTTGTCGTGACTAGTTTCAATAATAAAACTACAAGTTTCAAGCAATTATTAATAAGTGTTATTAGTTGTGACTCAGAGTTGAGAGTAGAGCATGTGTTTCCAAGCTGACGTGCCACCTTGCATGGTTAACATCGCTGTCTGTGTGTGGAGCTGTGAATGAGAGGCATAACATATCAGGCACTTTGTGTGCTTAGTGCTTTAGGCTATATGTTACGTGTATGTTATGCTTACATAGCACACTTTTCAAATAAAAACCAAAGAACCTGAGTGTAATACAGCCTTAGCGTCCCAGCTGAGCCACTATCACATACATCACAGGGATATCAAGTAGCGGCTCGTGGGCCAGATGCGGTCCGCCCGCAATTTCTATCCGGCCACTTGCACTCCATTCTCCTCAACACCCAATAAGAAGTAGAATACATTTTTTATAATACCAGTGTGGCTGATAATATTAGCGTTTTATTATGTAGAATCAATAAAACAGTGAAATATCACAATTTTGTACATCAAATTGTGAGACTTTGGTTTGCACAAAAGTCTCACAATTTGGCCCGTGGCATATACCTACACCCCAGATTAAGCTGTGGGTCATTATTAGACAAGAGAATGGTGCCAGCGGATGACAATCATATTCAAGGTTTATGCAAAACCCCTTCAATTATGTGGAAGAAGGCAAGAGAGGCCAGGGGGAAGTGTGGGGATCAAGAGGAGGAGAGATGTGCTCTTTAAGTCTGCACATCACAAAGAGGGAAAGGGCAAAAATAATATGCCCTAGGGTGTCAGAAGAGGGATGGCACAGTGTTTAAGTGGACCGTCAAATAAAGATGCAGGATTTCTTTCTTGTGTGGCTTTTGGCAGTTTCAATTCACGTCTTGGCTGGCTAGATCAACTCATGTAGAAATAAGGTGTTTCTGTGTGAAACCTTTATGTTACTGTATTTGTCTGTCTCCGACCTGGCCCCTTCCTTGTCCGTTGTTGGTATACCTGTCTGTGTCTCAGTTTGTCTATCCATCAATATAAATTAATTGAGTGTAGTAGATTAACCTACTATATATCACAATTAAAGACAAATAAATTGTCCTAAAAGTAACCATCTATTCAACCATGCATGTTAGAAAAACAGTTGTTGATTTGATGTCAAATCTATTTGACATCAACTACTTTTGTATCGTCAAGAGTCCGGCTCCCTTATGTCTCCCATGTCAACATTCACTGTTCCCCTTCGAAACCTGCAGCCAGCTGGTTCAGAGTTAAAGTGAAGTCTAGTGAGGTTTGATGCTAAGACCTTTTTCTTCAGCCAATCTGCTAGAACTCACCATCTGTTTCCCTGTGTGCTCTCATACAGCACGCTTTGCTGAATGTTTTGCCATGACTAGGAGTGTTATTTTGGTCTGCGATGGGTGCCAGAGGAAAATACTTAGTCCAATGTCACCCACCGATGCCTCTTCATGTCGCACAAATTGCATGTATGGTTGAATATGCATAATGTATGATTGGATTTTAGGTGGTGTGCTTTTTTTGGATTTATGCAAGGCATCGATCAAAATGAGTAATGCTGTGTTGTGCAGAGAACGCTTTTCACGTCAAACACATCAGTTGAGGTAGCCATCATCAAAATGGCCTGGGCAAATATGGGATGACCGAATGATCCTTCTCTGGTTTTGTATTTGGATATAAGAACACTGCTTGAATACCTTGGTAGTATCTTGACACCTGTCGTCCAGTTTGAGAAAGGGTAAGACTGACAGAGACAGACTTTAAACGAGGCCTCATTGGTTGTAATAACAATAGTATTTATTAAATATTCTAGGGTTCTCCCTAGAATATTATCAACCCTTGTCCATTATCCACCCTTTCCTGCTACTTAATGACCTGTCTCTGTATTCACTGTCTAACCCCTCCCTACTCATAAATTACCTGTCTCTGTGTTCACTGTCTAACCCCTAACTGCTTCTTAATGACCTGAATGTGTATTCACTGTCCAACCCCTACCTGCTCCTTAATGACCCATCTCTGTATGTACTGTCTAACCGCTATCTGCTCCTTAATGATCTGTCTCTGTGAACACTGTCTAATCCCTACCAGTTCCTTAATGACATGTCTCTGTATTCACTGTTTAACCACTACCTGCTCCTTAATGACCAGTATTAATGATCTGTATTCACTGTCTAACCCCTACCTGATACTAAATGACCTGTCTTTGTATTCACTGTCCAACCCTTACCTGATACTTAATGACCTGTCTTTGTATTCACTGTCCAACCCTTACCTGCTACTTAATGACCTGTCTCTGTGTTCACTGTCTAACCCCTACCTGCTACTGTCATGGATAAACACAACACTTAAACAAAATAAGATAGGTCGAGTAAGCCGAAGTTTGAAAGATAAATACTTTATCACTTGTAACAAGTATCACTTGTAACTAGTAACAACAAAACCTGAGTTGATTTGCAAAGAACTCCCGTTTTTGATTAGGCTTCATGTTATATTCCCAAAATGTGTGGATTCCTCCTACACGCACTGGCCAATCACAATACCCTATGCATTGGGCCTAGAAATTAGGCACCTTCCCTGTGTCCCCGACCCCAGTTCCCCATTAACTGGACACACACTTGTCCTCCTTCTCCGGATTCTCAGTAGATAACAACATAAAGAATTGACATCTTAAACATTACAGATATATCAGATGTAAGGCAGTGCAATACTCTGTGATTTAAATCCACTTATCACCTTATTTATTGAACTGATATAAAACAGACATAATATCCCACGTGTACTTATGAGATTAAATTGTCTGCCACTAATCACTGGCTTGAGGTAGTTTACATGTGTGACAAAAACAAACTTGAGTAAAGTAACAAAGTATTATCAAAGTAAACAATTGCCTATACCACATATATGAGTTAACATAAAGATGTGACATGGATAAGCACAATGAAAATCACTTCTACTCAGACAATTAAGCATACCGTCAACCAATTGACAACAATACCACCGTATGTGATTGTGGAATACATTCATAACCTTAACATATAAGTCAGAATAAGTAAAGTGAGAGAAAGAATGCAGGGGGGTCCTTTCTTCTTTGTGGCCCTCATAAAGCCCTCCCTGTCTCTTCCTGTCAAGATGTGGTGAGCCAGGTATAGAGAGGTTTACAGCTTTTAGGGGTTGACACATGGATGTCCCTCGAAATGTAGGCCTTTGTTGGCTATGCTTTTTCCACACTTATTTCCTTCATATAGGCTAATGACTTCCTTTATGCATAATAACTTCCTTTAAGCATATGGTAAATACATTCATAAGGCAGGCAATGTTTAACTTTGACTGACATTAATTAGTTAACCTTAACATATAGAATGAATGGTTCTATACACTTATTTCATTCATGTAGGCAAGATATTGCTTATACTTCCTTTAAACCTACAGTACATTTCTCCCATACAACTTAATGACCCGTCTCTGTATTCGCTGTCCGACCCCTACCTGCTACTTAATGACCCATCTGTGTATTCACTGTCTAACCCCTATCTGCTACTTGATGACTCATCTCTATATTCACTGTCAAACCCTTACCTGCTCCTTAATGACCTGTCTCTGTGATCGCTGTCTAACCACTACCTGCTCCTTAGTGACCTGTCTTTGTATTCACTGTCTAACCACTACCTGCTCCTTAATGACCTGTCTCTGTATTCACTGTCTAACCACTACCTGCTCCTTAATGACCTGTCTCTGTATTCACTGTCTAACCACTACCTGCTCCTTAATGACCTGTCTCTGTATTCACTGTCTAACCACTACCTGCTGCTTAATGACCTGTCTCTGTCAGTGTTGCCAGATTGTTAAATTATCGTATCAGAGGCTTACAATTATCGTATTTTGAGGACGATTATTGTACCATAACCAGTAGAACAAATAGGCGTAAATGTGTAATATCAGAAAACACATATTTATTGAGACAAACAACTTTTTCATGCCACCTACAAATCTAGCAATATTGTTAAAAAAATAAATGAAATAATTGCTATTGTAGTTATATGATGCATGGAGGGGGATGTGATCCGGACATTTATTGTAATCATTATACTGCACATTCTGTCATTGCATTGTAATGCTGTCATGCTGCCATTTCCTTTATCCATATGCACACTGAGTCATGGGAAGGCTTCCCTGTATTTATCTCCATAACAGTTCACTTCACACTCCAATCCACCATATATTACTCACAACAACGACAGACACGTTAAGGTTCCGATTAATTAACGTTCATTGATATGTCTCTGTTTGTACATACATTATATTACATATTTACTAAAGTAAATCAATTTGGTTCACCATGAACGTACTCCTTTGTTTTCCTCGCCACCACAGTATGAAGTAGGAAACCGAGGCATCGCTACCATTGCGCCTTTGTAGGGGTGCAGGGGGGGGGAATGTATCATTTTGGGGGGATGTTTATTGGTTGTATGTTTAAATGCTAATAGAGGGATTGGCATAGAGGGTAAAGGGTTTGGATTGTTCAATAAGGAAGATATAATACATTTTCTGTTTTATTACTATGATATAAGTGTTTAATGTATCTGTCTTTCTTTTTATTTATATAATTATTTTCTGTTGAATGGACTAGGCTAACAGAGAGCCAGCCTATAATTAGACCTCACTCAAGCCAGTCTGAGGTTTGTTGAGTAAGGGGATGTCTGTGTACAGCAACCTGTGACACAGTGTACTGTAGTTTTGTTAAGGCCATGGCCGTCACCCAGCAGTTCCTTCGCTCTGTCTCCCCCTCATGGTGTTTCTGTGTCTGTGTGATGGGCAAGGCAATCCAATGATTTTCCCCCAGCTGTTCACCTGCTTTTTGATGCACACCTGTCATTCATCTCTGGCTCGTCAACTCTGCTGCGCAAAAACCCCGGTTCTTCACCCACTCATCGCCAGATCGTTGTTTCAACCACTGTGGTAGTTTACTAGTCTCAGCTCTTCAGTATTCCTACATACATTTCTTATTCCATGTTTTTTCGTGTGCTAAATCTCCGTCTTCTCTTCGTCGCAGAACCGCGCTTGGGTCCCCCCCCCCTGTTCGATCGTAACAAGTTTATATTGTACTTTTTATCTTCTGGGTTTTGCACTGTAAATATAAAAAAAAAATGCTGATCCTGCCTCCTTTATCATTAACGCCTGGTTGGCAAGTTCAGGAAAAACATAGGAAGAAGAAGAAGCAGCAGCCTGGGGCTGACCAGAGGGTAGTTCCTTTATGTGTTTATCAATCAGGCTATTGGTCAAGTTCAGCTAAAAGCCCACTTTCCGTGGCTAACCTTTTTATCCATCCATGACCCTTTAGCACGGTTAGCTCATTATGCACTGACGAAGGTCCAGCAATTACCCTCTGAAAGCTGTCCTGGGTCAACCTTTCTTTCACTGAAATGAATCTTCCCGCTCATTTTATTGCCCAGTTATTCTCCATCCCTTCAGATGCTGGTGGAGGCTAGACTGGTGCTACAAACAAGCCATTAGAGGGTGTGTTTCCATAACAACCATACTGACTAACATGTTTATCTTGGACAAAATGATGATGAAATGGAAAGTACGGTGGATGGTGTGTGTGTGTGTATGTGTCTGTGCGTGTGCGTGTGTATGGAAGGTTTAAGTAAAAAGAAACTAGGACATGTTTTGTTTTCTGTCTGTGCTGGGAGGGAGCTATTGTATTGTTGGATAATAATAATGTTATCGTTTTTACAAGATTGAAGAAATGAACAAAATGTACACAATGAAATATCATTCAGTAAACAACAAACAAACAGAAAAGATTGAAGCAATAGTGTATTCAAATGTCAGGCACACCAAAAAGTGTTTCAGTCAGTGTTTGTGTCTTTCTGAGCGGATCAGCAGGGTTGGCAATAGCACAAAACTAGTGGTGTCAGCACTTTTACAACGCAAGGTGCCACTGTAAGATTTGCTGTGTGTGGTGCTATGGTGTGATACTTCTATTTGTTTTCAAAGTGAGAGCCTTATCAAAAAGAAATCATTGTGACATGTCTAATAATTATTAATAACACATTATATACATGTAATAATGTAATAATAATGCAAATGTTCATCTTACTATAGCTAGGATAGTCTACATATAACTACACGTATATTGCCGTAAAGCACAGACAAATAGACGGTGTATTTATGTAGTGTTTATTGTGTATTTAAGTTATATTCATGAAGTTTAGCTATTGTTAGAGGAATATTTAGAAGGTTTTTTGAAAATATGTAAGGGAACTCAATTATTGTTCAAGTTCACTTGAAGTGTGTTCACTCATTTTAACCAATCAGAAAATAGCTGTAATTTGATATAAGGTTATCGACGGTGTCATTGCGTATTATTGCTATGCATCTCAGTTGTGTGTTTAGTCATGTGTAGTATCACAAATCCGAAATACATTTTTATTATATGTTTTGTAGAATTACAACTGAAAAATATTTTTGCATCTTGCATATTGCATCTCTATATTTTTGGAAACTCAACAGCTGTTCTGAGCCTTACACACATTCTGTTGGCCTCATTAGGCTGCCTTTGAAGTTGTGGCAAACATTTATTTGGCAAACATCTGGTTCAGAGGTGGTGTAGACACGACCCAGAGGCCCCCGTCCTCAGGGAACCTTCACACAAGCTGTTTTGTGATGGGACACATACTTTATGGACACGCCATCTATTGGCATGCCTCGCAGTATATTAGCCACGTTCAGGCTAATGGGCATCAGTTTGCTCAGGAGGAGCTTGAGCAGGTCGCCTGGCAAAATGGTTGCTGGTTCAATTCCTCACTGTGTACCCGAGTGAGCGACACGAAAACCCACTCATCAACAACATACCCTGTTGGTTCGGGTCAGCTTGTTGCTTCATTTGTGCTAATGATTCTTTTCATTGTCGTTCACAGTAGTTAATTGGAAGTGAATGCGAGGCATAAAACGATTGTGTTGGCGTGAAAACGGCTACATAAACACAGTCCATTGACCCTTTGTGTCTTCTATCTCCTCCCTGCTGTGTTTTGTGTTTGCAGTCGCAGGAATGATGGACTGCAATTTTCACACATGCAAGTAGACCCAGATGTTTGATTCTCTCCGTCTTCCAGCATTTATTTGCTTATAGATATTTAGGGGTAAGAAAACATGCATACAGGGCAACGTATACAAACCCATTCAACACACAGTGATGCCTATAGCCCCGGCAGCAGAGGTGTGAGGTCATTAGTGGCTTAAGATAAATTAATGCCTCTTGCTCTCCAGAGGTTATTGATTAGCTATAGCTGTGCAAGCCTGTACTTTGTGCTGGAACATCCCTGATAACTGAACACATTTTGAGATAGATTAGGTTGACCTAAATACATTTTGGGGATGTGTCATGGTCTGGCAAACCTCTGAAACTATAGAAGTAAATTAGCATTTGGTCGAAAACATGAAAAATGTGTGATGGCCTCCATCCAAGCAGTGATGACGGTGCGGTAGCCGATTGGCTGGGTCAGGCTTAGATGTAGCATAAAGTGATGTTTTCTACCACACTGCCCAAAGTAATGGAAATGCAAATTGAGAAAGAGCTCAGGTTGTACCTATGATCATGGGAATGCAACAATAGAGACTTTAAAATAGCACATGACCATTAGAAGAATGGTCATGTGTGAAGAATTGAGCTCATAGCGGTCACAACCCCCATTCTCACAGCTAGTTCACTTTGGGAATTTAGCTTAAAATACCTGAGCATGAGACGAGATGAGGTAAGCGGACGATATGTGATGCTGGAACCAGGGCCCTGTGTCAAGAAGACGGATTTGCAGGGTAACTGGATATGTTAATGCAGAATTCAGGGAAAGACAGAATTTTCAGTTTCAGATACCAAGATTAGACTACTCTCAGTCAGCTACTATGGCGTGTCATGCTGTGGGCCTAACCTGGAGCAAACCTGGTACACAGCAGGTGATCACTGAAATATCTCCGCTCATCGCTGCAGTTGCAACATCTTTCTATCTCATTGGTTTAGATAATGGCAATGAACAACTTTCTATGGTTATATCCAAACGACTTAAGGTGTCGTGTTTAAATGTAAGTAATAGTTTATATATATAAATACACACTTGATAAAATAATTTTATCCCATGCCTACAGAAGGCTATTCAAACAGTGTTATGTGACACTTCTGACAATGACATAATGGCCCGTCTCTTTTTTTGGATCTGAGGTGGACTTTGGAGTGCAGATCATTCCTTTCACACTGCACGCCGAGTGGCAGAGTTTAGCGATAGCGCACTGTAGCCGAGCCACAGGGCATAGCAGTACCGTGGCCGAGTTGCGGGGCCCAGCGGTACCGTAGCCATTCTGCGGGGCCTAGCGGTACCGTGTTATAATAAAGTCAATTAAAAACGTCCATAATCCTGGGCCATCATATTAATGTTTGTCCTGGGCCATCATATAAATGTCATCATATTAATGTTTGTCCCGGGCCATCATATAAATGTCATCATATTAATGTTTGTCCCGGGCCATCATATAAATGTCATCATATTAATGTTTGTCCCGGGCCATCATATAAATGTTTGTCCTGGGCCATCATATAAATGTTTGTCCTGGGCCATCGTATAAATGTTTGTCCTGGGCCATCATATAAATGTTTGTCCTGGGCCATCATATTAATGTTTGTCCTAGGCCATCATATGAGCATTTGTCCTGGGCCATCATATGAACATTTGTCCTGGGCCATCATATGAACATTTGTCCTGGGCCATCATATGAACATTTGTCCTAGGCCATCATATGAACGTTTGTCCTGGGCCATCATATAAACGTTTGTCCTGGGCCATCATATGAACGTTTGTCTTGGGCCATCATATAAACGTTTGTCCTGGGCCATCATATGAACATTTGTCTTGGGCCGTCATATAAACGTTCGTCTTGGGCCATCATATGAACGTTTGTCCTAGGCCATCATATGAACGTTTGTCCTGGGCCATCATATAAACGTTTGTCCTGGGTAGTTACATCGCGCTTTTTGGGTTTCGGCGTGGTGTTTATCACGTTCTTCACACGCACAGTGACGGCTTGCAGAAGAAAACCAACGGAGATCAAAGCAAGATCAAGAGATTAATATACGTTATTATAGTCTCGCAAAGCCAAAGATCCATGGTGATATAGTGAAAATTAACTGACAAGGCTTCAACCAATTAAAGGACTAGTTTGGGCATTCCCTGGTTTATCACATTTTTAGGGTGTGATAAATAAAATCTATCGAAGTGTGTCATGAACGCGCATTGTTCATGTTCAACCTATCTGAGATTGAGTGAACTCATTCCTTGAGAGTGAAATCAGTGGTTCTGAAAATTGAAAAATCCTGACAGTCCAGGGAAGCGTTCGCTTGAGTCAAAGTTCTGGTTTAAGCTTAAACATATCCTAACCTGCTACTTGAATCGGGCCCAGATGTTGGTACAGGCCATGCTTTTATTCCACACATTCCCTACTTTTCAGTCATTTGTTTCCTAAAACATCTGTGTTAAGCACCATCAATGATGGAAGGTAGGCCTACTGGTGCACATGTACCTAGTGTTTTTTTACTGAAAAAAGGTCACAGAGGCACATTAAACGACATACCATGACGCCAACCTTGTGCTTTAAATGATCTGTGTAGAATCCCGTGTCTCTGTGGTGTGTAGAACCACTTGTGAATAGTTTATTGGTTTAATGTGCAAATTATTGAGAATCAAACTAATTTGTAAACAACTCAACTCATGGATTTTATTACAATTCTTCCACATTATACCTTTTCATTATACCTTTTCTTTTCTAGACACTTTCAGTCAACATTTTCTGACCTCCAAATGGAGTAGCCTACTTGAGTACTCATGCCCATCCCTGATCGTGGTGTGTGTGTGTGTGTGTGTGTGTGTGTGTGTGTGTGTGTGTGTGTGTGTGTGTGTCTGTGTAGCCAACAACCTGCTGCTCCCATGTCTTATAGAGGCATTTACCATCTTCAGTCTCCTCTCAGAGTCTGACCTCTTCCGTCTTATGTATTACGTCACTTCAGCTTGGAGGTATGTTCTAAATGAAGTTATTTTTAACCGTGCCTCTGACTCCCAACATCATAAACTATACCGGGCCCTAGGCTCCTTGCCAAAGCTGTCACTGCAGTTTAATAGGCAATACATCAACAAGTATGCGCGGCGCAGGGGTTGCAATGTTTTGTACATTTGTGAATATAATACACAACTCTCATGTCAGTGTGTGAGCTCAGCAACGTTGACAAAGACACCAGTGCGCCTGAAATTATTTGACAATTCGGGCCCCATATATATAAGTATATATTATATTTCAAATCCAACAAACTTACCCCAGTTTGCTCGTGACAAGCGTGAAAACTAGGGAAATTCATCAAACTTACTTAAAACAAACACATTATAACCTTAGTGTAAGTGAATGTCTTTTCTTGTGGTGGGTGTAGTGTGTAGTGGCGTTTTAATGTTTGTGTCTGTAGTTGTGTTAATGAAAATAGCAGAGTTGATGAATTACGATGAATAGAACCGGTAATGTGGTGTGTGCTGGGTGGGTTAATGATCATCGTGGTAGCCGATACACTTCTGACAGCTGGCTAGGCTTAGCCAGCTACACACTATCTCAGAGAGGGTGGTGAGAAAAGTTTTTATGTTTAAAGTATAATGAAGTATTACCATTAATATTGGTGCATTTGCACTTTGCATGTGTGGGAATCAGTGTGGTCGCACACGGCCGTGTCTGATTGGCTTCTCTCCTGCATATCGACCATGCTGTAATGAATGCACTCTGCCGACAGTCACGCAACTCAACAGATAAATGCTGCTTCTGGAAGTGTGTGACCCTCTTACTGGTCCTCAGCAGATTGAGTGCCTTCAATGACTGTGTTTGAGGGTCATTAGGTATTGATTTAGGACTCTGGATTTTCATAGTAGCATGTTATGCCGTAATGCAGTGGTTACCAAAGTTTGACATTAGGGAAGTTGTCATCAAGACCTTTCACGGACCACCTCATATCCAAATTGTAAAGAATTATAAATACACATGCAGTTGCTGAGGAAACTGTGCTGATAGCACCCCCTTTTTACACAAATATTACTTCAAGAAGGCCATGGCCAGTGGGAAACAGTGGAAAGAAAAAGTCAGCAATGCTGCTTATGCTCCCAGTGTGTTTATTCATATTTTTATATTTAAGTCTCATGTGATTTTCCTTTGTTTATAAAGCTAATTTTCTTATATTATTTATTTCATCCCCTCTCTGTCTCTGTCTCTCTTTCTTTCTTTCTCTCTCTCTCGCTCTCTCCCTCTCCCTCTCCCTATCTCTCTGAGTCTGTGAATATTCACTGAGGATATTCACTGTGTCTTCACCAATGACTAATTGCTCCAAACTTTCAAACTTGCATCTCTGTGTGTGTATATATATATATGTAAGAGTATGTATATGTGCGTATCTGTGACTTTGTCTGTCTATGTTCATTGATTTTCGATTGCTCCGTACTGTACATCAAGTGTGGATGGTTGACGTAGGCTAACGCTGGTTCCCCCTCCACGTGTGGGGGGGGGGGGGTTAAACGCAATGCCCTAGGGTGAGCCGGACAGGCTGGCTGAGGCGGGGGGACCCTCCTTGCTCCCCTCCGTATCATAGAGGGGGTCCCGGTGCGTACGGCAGAGGATGTGGTGCATGGTGTGAAACCGGTCTAAATTGGCTGGCTGGCTTTGTGAAGCTCTGTCCAGGGAGTCCCATGGATTATTAATGGGCAGGGTGCATCAAAGAAGCTGCTGCCTCACCAGCACAAGCCTTAGTGCCACTGCTGAGATTGACAGGTATAACACAAATCCACAGGGAGGGAGGGAGGGAGGGAGAAAGAGAGAGAGAAAAAAATCTATAAAAAATAAGAGATGGATGGATCGGCGAATGAGGGTTTGTAGGAAAGAAAAAGTGCAGCAGACATCAAAGGAAACAAGCCATGAAGGAATGCAGGAATAGAGGTGTTACATTAGGGCTCCTCGTCTTTTGTCATAAAACCTGCTCTGAAAACGGACACCGTAAGCTGTGACAAATGCTTTGACTGTTGAATGTTTTGGTATTTTTCTTAAACAGCACCATGGATTTCTGCCCAATTACGCATGTGTTCAAAGTGAGATAAGTGCTTCTTCTTCCTGGGGTTATCAGCCAGGACAACTAGTAGTCCATCTATGTACTTGTAGTTGCCTGGAGGTATAAATGAGTTGTCCTGAGTACCTGGGAAGGGATGAGTCTTCAAACCTTAAGCAGCCAGTTCCTTGTCCAACAGTGAGGCCCCTCTAACATGGCCCCTATATATAAAGGTCCACCCAGTGAGGTCATTTCTACCATTGGCAGACAATGTTTCCCTTTTCGTCAAATGTAACGCTCAGTGTGCAGCCATTCATATAGGCCTACTAGTCAACTCTGACACCTGAGGTTCTTTTTTGAAAGAGACTCAACTCCTTTCTCCTAGTCGAGGGACCAACATTATGTGGAAGTGTGAAGATATCGAAGGATGTTATTCTTCAGTGAGCTTGACCTTTGGTTGGTGTAGACTTTAGCCCTGTCCCGATATCATCCCTATCCCCCTAGGACGCTAGGTCCTAGGGGGACCTAGTGTGAATTGGGACACCATAGTGTCCCAATTCACCATTGGGTGTAGTGGTCTTGCTGTGTTGGCCCTCTAGAGGGCCCTACGATTGGACTGAATGATGATAGTGGCTCTGGTAGGTAGGGGTAGACGAAGTATCCAAGAATGTCATGGCACCAACTTGAAAAGCACACATGTAATGTTATCTTAGCAGTAAGTAAAAATCATAACTTAGTTGCAATTGCTTAGTTTAGTTCACAAAAAAAGATTATGCCATTTATTTTTCGTGTCATACATTTTACTAAGTTCAGCATTTACGCCAGAGTCAGAACCTGTCCCATTTCGTAGTGTTTCTTTTATCCCTCAGTCTCCGTTCGGAGCTTGTTCTGAGGACCCACTACTCAAGGAATAGGGAGGCATTGGGACAATGCTTTAGTGTTAAGCGCCGCGGTTGTAAAAAGGGGGCTTAGCAGTAACTAAGGCAACACAATTAACCTGTATTTTTACCCTCCATTCCTACAGTCGCCGTGACTGGAAAATGATATCTCAAATGTGTTTACTTTTCAGGATCTGTTGCTCTAGATGCTCTAGAAAAATATGCAATTCCAACCCCTTCCTTTGTCCACATTGTTGTGTCAATGCTGTCTGAAAGCAGAGCTTTTGCATGCTAATGAGCAACAAGCCTCTTATTCTACAAGGCACGCACCAAGCAATACATGACTTTATTCTTTGGGACAGGAGGACAGGATACACTAACCAACTAATGGTGCTGGGAACTACATTACAAAACACAGGCCTCAGAACACTATCCCGCCATTCCCTTCTAGGTGTTCATCTATTTGCAGTATGGTCTGATGTGCTTTAGTATCACAAATCAAAATGTTTCAAATGTGCTTTGTCAGCTAGCAGGGAGATAGGATCATTACCGTATCTGAGCATCTTCCCCCAACTGTGAAATCTTTCAGACAGAAAAAATAAATTGCCAATTTCGGTGAAGACTAAACAGAGGCACCATAGGTTTAGCATTCATACAACTAAAATAAGCTGCCATCGCGCTGCGCTCTTACTTTGACACTCCTCCTCTATTCATCTACATGTTTGACACAGTAGACGGCTGTGGCTTTCACACTGATCTTGGCCATATCAAAGCCATTTGGGATATTATAACACCTAAGCTGTTCGATTCTAGGCAACCATGGCTTACTATCTGTAGTCTGAATCAGCACTTTCTTAATCTGTGGAACTGTGTGTGTGTGTGTGTGTGTGTGTGTGTGTGTGTGTGTGTGTGTGTGTGTGTGTGTGTGTGTGTGTGTGTGTGTGTGTGTGTATGTGTGTGTGTCCGCACATGTCTCCATTGGAAGGAACAAGGTAAGACAACAGAAATGTTGAGATGCAAACAACTGTGTGGCTGTGTCTGTGTGGGGTTTGTCTACATGTGTGTGTGTGTGTGTGTGTGTGTCACATCTGCTTGTCGTGTCAGCCCCAGAGAGCTAGGTTAGTAGAGACAGTGGCGTGGGGATGTGGTGCAGCTACTGTAGTGTATTGATTCCAAAAGCTTTAAGCGCTTGGCTAATTTTTCCATCTGGGGCCTCTGCATGGGGCCCGGGGCCCCAGATGGGGTAGGCAGCTTTTTGTTTACACTGCAAGGTTAATCCTGATGAGCTGTCTTAATGTCTAAATGTGTTAATGATGTGTGTGTGTGTGTGTGTGTGTGTTTGTGTGTGTGTGTGAATGTGTGTGTGTGTGTGTGTGTGTGTGTGTGTGTGCGAAGACATTGAAACCAACTGAAAACACAAGTGTTGAATAGCTAAGGAGAGGAGGGAAAAGAAGGTGAGATGGAGAGAGAGGGACGAGAAGTGAGAGAGGGATGAGTAGGAGAGCTGCAGAGAAAGGGATGAGGAGGGAGAGAGGGAGAGAGAGGGATGAGTAGGATGAGAGGGAGAGAGAGGGATGAGGAGGGAGAGATGGAGAGAGGGATGAGTAGGAGAGATTGAGAGAGAGGGATGAGGAAGGAGAGAGAGAGATGGATGAGGCAGGAGAGATGGAGAGAGATGAGTAGAAGAGATGGAGAGAGGGATGAAAAGGAGAGATAGAGGGATGAGGAGGGAGAGATGGAGAGAGAGGGATGAGTAGGAGAGATGGAGAGAGGGATGAGGAGGGAGAGATGGATGAGGAGGGAGAGATGGAGAGCGAGAGATGGATGAGGAGGGAGAGATGGAGAGAGAGGGATGATTAGGAGAGATGGAGAGAGAGGGATGAGGAGAGAGAGATGGATGATGAGGGAGAGATGGAGAGAGAGGGATAAGTAGGAGAAATAGAGCGAGATGGATGAGGAGGGAGAGATCAGACGAAGTAGGATGTGTTTAACTCTCACACGTGTGAACTTGATCCTTCTGTGTGAACCTTGTGATTTTGATGAGCTAGCTTCACATAGCACTGCTTACAGTTTACAGCTTACAGAGGAGGGATCGTTAAGTCAATTGACTGACCTTAACATCAGTGTTTGTGTGTTAACATCACTCGAACATTGGCTCAACAGGATGGATGGCCCGTTTTGCCCTCTGGGTCAGCTATTGTGTGTGTGTGTGTGTGTGGGATTGGGGGGGGGGGGTTTGAATATTACATGTGCGGATTCATTCCAGGATGGTAATATTTTTGACCATTGACTCCAAACATAAGCTGTTGCCTCATCTGACAAGCAGCCAAGAAAAATGTAAGAATTAATTTATAATGATCCATGAACCAAAGTGACCAATGTTTTGTATTTACCTGATTAATGACTTGGAGTCAAATTTTTATTTGATACATTTTCTGTTGATCGACTTATCGATTAATTTGCTATTCATTGCAGTCCTTACACACGCACACGCATGCACATGCGTGCACACACACATAAACACACACACACACAGAAGAATAGAGAACATATGCAAGATGGATAGAAAGTGATAGACAGGTAGAGCTGGGTGAAAACAATGTACTTTACATCCCTACATGAGGTAAATCCATTTGGGCACGACGACCCCCTGACCCACCTCCCAGGCCCCATGAGGAGAAGCCCAGGTGAAGTTCAGGCCCTGGGCAAGGCAGGCTGTGGACGCGGCCTGCCTGTCTATGACTGTTTTAGTTCAAGTCTTATTTCAACAGAGCTGCGGGAGCGTGAAACAGACAGCGGCTAGTTGTTAAACAGAGACACTCCAGGCTATTATACTGGTACACTGCCTTCCTTCCACCCTGTGACCCCCCCCCCCCCCCCCCCCCCCTTCAGAAATCGATGGATATGGACGGATGTGGATTAATGGATCTGTGAGGTTGAATTTGAATGGATGGATGGATGTGGATTCTCGTATGAAGACGTGAGTGGATGGATTTTGATGGTGGTATGGAGTTGTATGTAGATGCTAGTGTGGGGATGTATGTGGACTGTAGTGTGTGGATGGTTGTCGTATGGGGATGTGTGTGGATGGTGGTATAGGGATGTGGATAGATGTAATGCTCTTCCTCATTGGGATATGGATAGATGTAATGCTCTTCCTCATTCTAAGCCAGCCCTCTGGCAAGCACCCTTCCAAACCTCCAGTTATGCACATGGATCACACTGTAGCCACGCACCCTGCTCAGTACTCCCGCCATGAATTATTCACTTTGTTTTCCTAAGAGCAGAGAGAGAGAGAGAGACGAGATAGAGAGAGAGAGATGAGAGAGAGAGAAAGACAGCAGGATAAGCGAAAGAGAGAGCAATAAGGTGGGGGGGGGGGGGGTTCTAGGCTGAACAAGAGCTGAGGCAACAACACTGGTCACTGAAGCTGCTCTGTTTAGAATTCCACTCCAGTCTTATAATGTTCCCAGACAAAGGTGAGAGTTAGAAAAAGAGAGAAAGAGAGAGATAGGGAGAGAGCATGTGGACTGCAATGTTAAATATGGTGAAGCCACGTCAATGGCTTCCATATCAGCGGAAGTGTTTTTTTGTATATTTTCCTCTTTTCACTTTGAACCGCATACAGCATTTCTCCTCTGTATTGGATTACATCTCTTTGAGTCTTGGTGCCCGCTTTATCCCAGGATGATGCAAGGCATGTGAAATCTCTCAGGGGAAGTCATAATCATTTCGTACAAGCAATCTGCAACGTTTTGAAACTAAACAAAATCCTGTGTCTCTTTATGTATTCACCTAGTTTACCTAGTCATTCAATAAAACAAAACAGAAGACTTATTCCTATTTCTGGTCCAGGGTACATAACTTTCTTAAAGTGAAATAAAGATGGAATTAGTAGATCAACAAAAAATAGTCAATACCTTATTAAGGGGGCCAAATTTGTGTTGATTATAGTATATATATTTGTCAGATTATTAAATCAATACGTATATTCAATTCGATACTAGTTTTTCTTGGCTGTTCATCTAACAAATGTTTTAATTAGATATAAAATAACCATGGATGTATGATATGCCAGTATACGCGCAGAGCTGTAAAAACAGTATTCCAACGGCGACTCACTTGCCATCAATAACCTCCACCGTGTTCATTGTTATTACATATTAACAGACACTAATTATTTACATTCAAATTTGGCTAAGTTACGCCACTGTGAATACGCAGAAACGCGAGCAGAGCAGTATAAATGGCGGTTGAAGACTCCACGCTTGACTGATTGACAGTTTGAGAATGATGGCGGGTCATTCTGCCACAATCGAATGCTGAAAGCCTACAGGTTGTTAGAGGCACTACACACTGGTCTCTCTACTCCGTATGAGCCTTACAAACCGACGGTCCTGGCTGCCACTTGCTTCCAAGACAATGTAACATTTCAAGCCTGGTCTTCTGTAAGGCACATTACATTGTCTACACGATTCCTAGTATAATGACCCATGCACAGAGGGTCCACTTATCTGGATAACCATATCCAGGGAACCTCTGAAATGCCAAGCTGTGCATGTGCTTCACCCTCTACACACACATAGGGAACTTGGCCTCAGGTTTGCCATGCACAGTATAATTTGGACCTGAGGTGACATTAAAGTGTATTGTAATTGCACAATTCCTTGAACACTTGACAGGTGAATACTGGACATGGAGAAAGAGAGAGAAAGAGAGAGAGAGAGAGAGGATTGATCAGACCTCTGCATAAGTCCCCTGCTGCTATAACGTGATGTGACAGCACAGCGTTTTGAAACAGAATTGCTGATTGCTTTGCCTAACTACAAAGCGTCCAGCAAACCAAATGTGAAACTGGTAGAGAAAGATGAAACTTGAATTGCTCATGAACACAGTTCATTCAGTCCGTTGTAAAGGATAATGATAATCCTAATTGAGACACACATTTCCACACAAACCCTATCTTTTTTAATATTCGGTTGGTGATTATGCATGGCATTTATTGCTTTTATTGGAGTATTTTTGGTGCAAATCTCATTAGAGTAAAACAATTTCACATTGCTCTATCTTTCCAGCTCATTTAAGTGACAAGTTCCCTTGATGCTTATATTCTGTTTGATATTTTACTCATCCACCTTTCTCTTTTCTTTTTCTCTCTCTTTCTCTCTCTGTAATTCCCTATTGCCCTAATTTTTCCCTCTACTACCCCCAATCTCTCAATTTATCTCCCACTATCTCTCTCTCTCTCTCTCTCTCTCTCTCTCTCTCTCTCTCTCTCTCTCTCTCTCATTTTCACAGGCGAGTGATGAACGCTGCAAGCACTGTGTGTGCGTAGCGGGAGCCAACAGTGTGCATCTGTTTGTGTGAGCGAGAGCGAGGGAGAAAACTAAAGAGGGGAGAGAGGAGAGACAGAGAGGAGCGAGAGAGAGAGAGAGAGAGAGAGAGAGTGTGTGTGTGTGAGAGACGGAGCAAGCCCTCTTCACACACACAGAGCATGCCTTTGCGTCCGGCAGTCGGCAACCATGAGCCGCCCAGCCCTCCCCGGCAGCACCACCAGCACCCCAGTCAGCAGCAGCAGCAGGAGCGCCACGCACACACATTACACACACAGCAGCGCGCGCACGCTCCCGCACCAGCTCCGCACACACAGGCAGCGTGCACAGGCAGCCAGGGGGGCAGGACCGGCTCCCGAGGAAAGGACAGTAGCGGCGGTAGCAGAAGTAGCAGCGGCGGTGGCGGCGGCGGCAGTGGCGGCGGTAGTCCCGTTCCCCAAGGCGTTCCAGCTTTGCGTCCCGGTGCAGAAGAGCGGAGGAACCCGAGCGCGCGAGGAGGACCCATGGAGGAACCCACCGGGAACACTGTCGTCATCCGCATAGGAATCCCTGACCTGCAGCAGACGGTGAGTCTGTCTCTCTGTTACCGGCACCTACCTGTATGCCTCTCTGTACCTCAAAGTAACCAGGGGAAAGCGGCATCTCTGCAAGAATCTTTCTTTTTCTTTTTTTCTCTCTCTCTCTCTCTCTCTCTCTCTCTCTCTCTCTCTCTCTCTCTCTCTCTCTCTCTCTCTCTCTCTCTCTCTCTCTCTCTCTCTGGCTTCCTCTGGCTTCCTCTGATCGCTCTTTCTCTATTCTCCCTGATGTTTCTCCCACCTTCTTCCAAATATCTCTCTCGTATTGGGTCTTTGCTCTCTCTCTCTCTGTCTGCTTCAGTGTTGGTGGTGCTTGTTCCTCCCCTTCACTTTCTCCCTGTAGCTCCTCTCTGGTGGTCAGTTTAGGGTATATTCCACTTTTTCTCTCATCTCCTTGACTCCCTGTGTCTCTCCGCTATGCACACTTGCTGGCCGGGCTGCGATGGCTGTGTTTGCTCCCTGGGATTTCTCTCCCTCCCTCCCTCCCTCCCTCCCTCTCATTCGCTGAATTTGTGCTAATAAATCTACCTCTTCATTAGCTGGGGCTGCAGCTGACTTTGACAACTGGCCAAGTTTTCTGGTGGCGAGTGCAAAGGGAGAGTTAAAGGCAAATAGGGCTTTGAGAGGCATCTTCACACTGGGATATAAGAGGCGAGGTGTGCCTACAAACTACTGAAGTTTGGTCCTCTTTCTCTCTATCTCTCTCTCTTCTCTCTATTTATCTCCCCTCTCTCTGTCTCTCTCTCTCTCTCTCTCTCTCGCTCTCGCTCTCGCTCTCTCTCTCTCTCTCTTTCTTTGCTTTTCTCACTCTCGTCGCTCAGCTGTGACACATTATGTGAAGGTCCTATCATGTTTTTAGCTCGTTGTGAAATGAACCTCCGTCCGACGTGTGTAAATGCAGCTGTGGCATTCTGGTCGGGTCGCCAAGAGTAGACCATGCAGAAATACTGCAGAACAGCTGTGGCGCTTCATCCTACCTCGAACCCTTTACTGTGTATACACGTCAACATGAACTATCCCATGTTTCACAATGGGCATCCATTCAGGGGAGTATCATGATGCATTGTATGGGATGTAATGATATCGGTCCTGTGTTGTTCAACTGGCATGCACAGTTAAACACTGCAAGGGTCTGGGGTTTGATTTCCTCTAGGGACCATGCTGAGCATTATGCACTCAGAGAATTGCAAGATGCATCCACCAAATATATATGTTTACTTGAGTGTGTGTATATGTGTGGGTGGGCATGTGTGTGTGTATATGTGTGTTGAAGATTTCTCCCAGATGATGAGCTACAACATTGAGTCAGCCTAGGACCGCTGTGTCTCTCTTCTGCAGCAGTGGAGAACATGCATTTTACCCTTCATTGAGTTTGATGTGAAATTAAGTGTGAGCATAGCGGCATCTTTTTGATCAAACATTACACACACGCAAGCACACAAGCACACACACACACACACACACACACACACACACACACACTTACCACAATTACAGAAAGACCCCATGTGACACCACATTAAGCTTTCATTACTTCGGTGCCTCTTTGTCAAATACTCTCTCCCAGTTCTCCCCTTCTTCACATACGTGTCATACATTAGCTGAGGCTAGTGATGCAACAAAACACAGGTTAGGCTTGCAACACTAAATCCCGCCTGGCTGGGCTCGCTCAGGCGGCTTTGCTTAGTTATCATTATTTAGGATTTAACTCGAGATTTTTTTTTTAAATGCTAGTCTGTGTATCTTTCTTTGGTTCTCTGCCATTGTTGTGTAGCTCATTGTTGTGTAGCTCATTGTCCTCGCCTGAAACGGTTCATTGTATTCCAGCTCTGCTCTAACTCACTGTTGTCTGAGCGGGAGAAGGACGTGAGGCTAAGTACACTGAAAAGGTCCATAATGCACTTAAATGTGCACACACACACAACCCTTTTTCCATGGCACAGACACTATTGCACACAAACAGACACACGCGCATGCATGCCAGGCAAACACACACACACACACACACACATACAAGCACCTCCTACCAGCAACACATTATCCACAACCTGTGAACCACTTAATGCGTCTGAATGGTTGAAAGATCAACAAAACAATGATTTCAAGGAATGACCTGTCAAGTCTAAATCACGTACAGGTTGGCAGAAAGACAGACAGGAAGGAAGGTAGGCAGGCAGGCGGGCAGGCATGGAAACAGGCAGGTAGGCAGACAGATACAAGGATCAGTGAAGTGCAAGACAAAAAGTGTTACAGACTTTTATGGGCGGAGGGAAAAGGGAGTACAGGAGCAAGCCGGAGATTACAGAGGCATAGTCTGATTGAAGGAGGATTAGGATGCTCCTACAGACAGAACAGCCCAGCCCAGCTTGGCTCTGCACTAGTGTGAAGCACTGTGTAAATATCACAACCAAGGATGGGGAGCGAGAGCAGAGATGAGAGGTGCAACCACATGCAGAGTGACGTCTATGGCTAAAGTGGCCTCAACTCCTCTTTTCACTACTATGGCGTGTGTGTTTGTGTGTGGACGTGGACATTTGAATTCATTGACTTGGGTACAGATGCTTTGTTTTTGTTGTTTTCTTCAGTAATTATGATATTTTGTTATACAGCACATGGAGCTCTCGCTACATCTTTCGTGGTTGTAAATGTAGAGGGTCCACTCATCAATACTGCTGAAGGGCACTGTTTTTCTCTCAAAGTCAGACTGTGACACAAAAAAGTCTGCTGTTGCTTACATATTCATCACAACTATCGTTTTTTCAGTTTCATCACGGCTGCAAAAGCAAGCTGGAGAGAGAGAGAGAGAAGGAGAGAGAGAGAGAGACCATCTAATTCCTTTTCCAACCATCCTCACGAATCTGACCATCCAGAACTGTCGAGAATGACAGTTTGTGACAGGGTGAGTGAGCGAGCTAGGGTGAGAGTTGGAGAGAGAGAGAGTGCAGAAGGCATTAGCAATTCGGTGGCAACACATCGGACACCGAGCCGGACTTCCAGTCAAGCACCACTAGAACTGCTAATGGAGAGAAGGTGGTCTGAGCAGCCCCGTCTTGTACATTGGGCTTTCAAAGCTAAACCATTACCCATGTAGGAATGACATTACCCATGGAGGAACTACATTACCCAGGTTCACCTGCAGCTTAGGCGAGACAAAGAGAGGTTTATAACTATTATGGTAAATTTACAGCGCCAACTACGCTCGGCTCTAAAATCACAGTCGCTAGCGAACCGTCGATGACCATCGCCGAGGGGGTGATGTTCTTCCTCATATTGAGCGGAATGCTGTGGGCTTGTGTTTAGTCAGTGGGACAATCCAGTCCGTGTAGTTCAAATAGCGATTAGCATCATTTCCTTTTGCATCACGATTATGGATCCAAGCAGTCTGTGAAATCTGTCTTCATGCCTAGTTTTTCTTTTATTATATGGATGAACAAAAGCCAGAGACACAAATGAAACATTATTTGAATAATATTATGTGATTTTCCTCCATTTCCTCAATGACGAGGAAAGGGGAGAAAACGTTCCATGTGGAGCAGATTCCACATCGACCAATCAGATTGGTTGTTAAAAAAATCTGCATACAGTTGAATTGTGCAAAAAAGATTTCTGTCCCTCTGGAGTAGCTCGCACTCTGCGATTTTATAGTTGTCTGACACCGGCGCCGCATGTCACTTGGATACCATCAGAATTTAATGAATTTAATAGTGTCGTTTTGTTGCTGGGTGTGTTTTGGCTGTGTGAATTTACCTTGATGGTGTGTTAAAATCCCTCTGGTGTGCTCTACCTGGAAAATGTTTGAATGATGAAAAAGTAAAAATAAAAACACTCCACCCAACTTTATATATATATATATATATATATATATATATTTACACATACATATTTCTAGATATATAAACATTTTTGAGATGCTGCCAGGTACAATCTCATGAAACAAAATAAATATTCTTTCACTCTTTCTTTCTGCAACTCCCTCCAACGGAATACACAGTAAAAGGGTCATCCTATGCATGCGATATAGCCCAGCCCAACTCTAAAGGGGTCTGACAGCAGAGAACACGTCCTGGACAGCAGAAAAACTACTCAAACTGTTGTTTCCAGTAAAAGCACCCACACTGGCAGCGACCATCTGAAAGCCCTGCAGGCGCTGACTGACAGCACCCAGCTGTAACTTCCAACAACGCCCAGAGTCTCCAGACGCCACTCAGTGACATCCATTCCTTTCCTTCTTCAAATGTTACTGAAACCAGAACAAGAGCGGCAGAATAACCACTTCCCATTGGTGTGTCTTTCTATGACACAGCGCACAAGAAAAGCCTTTTCCAACTCGGGCGCAAGCCACCATGCATCCATCAGAACAGAACGTTGGGTTCATTTAATTATTTATTATGAATGTAACATAACATGAAGCCATAAGCAGATGATATGGTGGCCCTGAAGTGCAAAACACAACAGCAAATCACAAAACAACAGCAAATCACAAATCACAAAACACAACAGCATTAGAGAGACTCAAACCGGAAAAGGTAGGCACAATTTTCTTTATTTTTTGTTTTAAGAGGTAGGTAAGTATTGGACAATGATGCCTCGTCCTGATTGGATGTATTGTCTGTCAGTCTGCAACTAACAGATGTAGTTGCTTTCACGGTGCTTTCAAGTGTGCACAAACTCATCTTAATGTTGTGCAAAGTTGACAGCACATCAAGTATTATGTATGTATAGCCTTGATCGAAATAATCTTTAATTACTTCATTCCTCAAATTTTGTTTTGAATTTGAACCAGAACTAAAATACTGTAGATAGAGATGACGCTGAAGTTAGCGGTTCGCAGCTAAATATTCTAACATTAAACTTAATTTAACTTACATATTGTTTGTTTTGTTCCAGTTCCTAACTTCAAAACTAGCTAGACCATAGACACTCTATGCTAGACTACGTTTTCTGAGTGAAAACACAGCGAAAGCAACTACATCTGTTAGTTGCAGACTGACAGACAGTACATCCAATCAGGACGCGGCATCATTGTCAAATACGTACCTACCTCATAAAAAAATAAATACCTTTTCCGGTTTGAGTCTCTAATGCTGTTGTGTTTTGTGATTTGCTGTTGTGTTTTGTGATTTGCTGTTGTGTTTTGTGATTTGCTGTTGTGTTTTGCACTTCAGGGCCACTGTAAGATGAAGAGCTTATGGTTGTATGAACAAACACAGAGGCCGTAAGGGATGTTTTTTCTTCTTTTATATTGGTGTTGCCGCCGGTATTGTGGCTGATGTGAATGGAAATTAAACCTTGCTGTAACTCTCACTACCCCCGTGTTGCTTTATCCAGAATCCTATTAAAAATGCCATGAAATATCCATGTGGCATAATGGATTTCTACACAGAATTGGTTTCAACTGCAGGCAATAGGAACACATTTGGGTCTCTTGTTTCTATTTTCATAAAGGCTTTCTGTAGGTCTAAACCACTCAGGCTGATCAAAACCGAATAATTGGGAATAGCATAATTCAACAAAAGCAACAATATCCATCTACGGAGTACAATGTTTGCTTTTGGGACAAGAGTGCCACCTCATCGAGCTGAAACATTAAACAATTAATGTAGAATAGAGATCATAGACTTTCTTCATTTAACTCTATGATTAGCTCACCTTTGGGTTAATACTCTTCATTGCCATGTTTCGCTGTCTCCTTACTGCTTTTTTTAATTGACTTAGCCTCTTTCTTTCTATTTCCCTCTACCTATCTACTCCTCTCTCTATCAACCCTTCTCTTAACTTTTTCTCTCTACCTTTCTTTTTATCTCTACCATTTTCTCTTTCTCTATCTCCATCTCTGTATCTGTCTCAAATGCTGAGGAATTGATGACAACATTAGGCTTCAGACCAAGCTATTTTCAATTCGGGGCCTGGGCAGCCATTGTGTTTTTGCAGGCATGGTGTGTTGCCAATTGGATCAAGCAGCTCCTGCTATCAGGAAGGGGGGGGGGGGGGGGGGAGAGCGGTTTTTCAAATGATTTATCTATGTCCATTTTAGCCTGAGAATGGTTGGTGTGACATTAGGAGGAGATGGAGCAAATGATCAAAAATGGCTGTTAAATAATTACCATTGAAAGTATTTTTATTACTAGTGAGAAGGGCTCTTAAAGAAGCTTTCAATAGTATGACTCTGGGTAAAGATAATCGATAGAGCATTATGCTGTGTTGATGCCAATGGGGGCTAAAGGTCCTGCAGCTTAATTCACATTGTCGATACAATAGTTCTCCACTTTAGCCCACTCAGCATCAGACCTTCTGGCTATGCTCCTGGCAGTCTCTTTCAAACTGATATGGTCCTTCTAATCTGTAGAAGGGTGATGCTAAAGGGGACAATACCCCCCCCCCCCCCCCACCACCACCACCACCACCACCACCATTGGAATGTCAAGGTTTTTGCCTGTAGTTGACTGCTTTAATTCAGAACCATATTCAAAATCAAAACCATAGCTGCACCTGTCATAACATAGAGAATGTATTCTATTCAGTTTTCCTGTTTGCTAAACTGCATTTTATGATCTTTCTGTGTAATGCCTTGTTTCCTTTTGTACTTGTTTTAGGGTATTTTTTCCTGCCTGGATGAGATTGTCTGTTCAGACTGTGTGCTGGCCTGTGGAGCCTCTGGAGACTGTAATTGTGATGAAGTGCTATACTAATAAAGTGGATTCTTGGACTCTGATCCTGTGGGGGATTTACACTGATGCGTTTTGCTGATAAGAAACAGAGCCAAAATTAACCGGGATAAATGTGTTTAAATCAAATCAAAGTAGTGAAGTAGTGCAAAGTAGTGTCGGGAGATAAAGTCTGGTAGAAAAGGTCACATTGCTGTGTGTGTGTGTGCGTGTGTGTAGTTGGGTTGTTGAGGTGACATGGCCTTTTTGTGGTTCAGTGTCAACTACACATAAATAATGATTCAATTTGTTAAGAAACTGTCTTAGATTGTAGGGAAGATGCTGCTCAATGATGCTCAATTCATCAATCATCTTTTCACAACTTCCAACCAAACATGAAAAGGTTAATATGGTGGGACTCTGCCAAGCTCTTCTTACAATGTTTAATCTTGAATAAAACTAAGGAAAATAAGTGCAACTCTCGTGCACAAAGTATATTATGAGAACACAGATGTATACTTCTGAGTCTATTGTTTTCAACGTCCAGGTAAACAATTTTCTTACATTTTGTAATTCAGTAGTTCAGTAGTATAGTTGTAGTTCAGTTCATTAGTGAATTTTATAACTAATAATTCCTTTCAACTTTAGTTGTATTTTTATTGTATTTATTTGTATTGTTGAATCATCCACCTTAAGACACAATGAACATGTAGTCTGGGCATGGATAAAGACAGTTAGAAATGATTTTACGAAAATTAACAACAATGCAATTGACACCTTCCATGTCCTGAATGACGGTCCGTCATTCCGTCATACCGCACTGGAGAAGGCTGCTTCCTCATGAGCATCTGGCTATAGACATGGGGATTCAAACTGCTTCCTAATGAGCAGTAGACTATTCTCCCATGGGGATTCTTACTTGTGCCTCATGAGCAGTATTCCCTATACATAGGGATTCAAAATGAGAGACTTTGCCGTATGAAGGAAAACCTTATGTTGGACAGATTACAGGGATTGAGGGAGAGGGGAAGAGCTGGAGGTGAACGACATGCAGCCACTTGCAAACAATATTGTCAGATATTATATTAGATAATTACCTATAAGTAGTTATATCATAGCACGGTGCAAACCATAGCAAGTTATATTTTCAATACTTTTTTGTACTTGTTTGAATGTTCAGATGCATTCAATGTTTATTGTTTTGTGTAGTTATGGTGTGGCACATTTTATTATAATAAATCATAAAAATCGTAATGGGAAATGTCTACAATGGTATCAACATGAGTCAAAACCATTTGTTTAGATGTATACAAATATTTGTCCGAATTTGTTCAAGCCTTTTAATTTCAGGCTTAAAAGTCAACCACCCATGTATGTATGTTTGCATGTTACATGTATCAAATATTCTCTTAGACCCTGCACTCTCTCTCTCTCTCTCTCTCTCTCTCTCTCTCTCTCTCTCTCTCTCTCTCTCTCTCTCTCTCTCTCTCAATATCGCTCTTTCCTTTGCATTCATAAGTGTGTGTGTATGTGTGTGTGTGTGTGTGTGTGTGTGTGTGTGTGCATCTGTGTGTGCCATGGTGTCTGTTCTGTTGACTGACATCAACACTAGGTCTGTATGGCATATGCTGTTTCGCCTGTCACCAGTCATGGAGAGAAGCGCTTTAATCAATGGTGTGTGTGTGTGGGTATGTGTGAGTGACTGTGTTTGCATGTGTGGGTAAATGTGTGTGTGTGTGTGTGTGTGTGTGTGTGTGTGTGTGTGTGTGTGTGTGTGTGTGTGTGCACTTCTTTACAGGAAGGCAATGGAAAGTAGATACCTCACAAATACAAGTAAAACAATTTCCATGAAAGGAAGGACAGTTTTAACGAGCAAACAGTTAACAGATGGACCAACCAAACCATTCCTTGTGAAGAAGTGCAAAATGTGAGGAAATGCATAAAAATTAGTTCCGTGTGAAAAAGTGTTTGGGATACCCGCAATCTTCCAAAGGAAAGGAAACCTAAATTGATGCTCACCCAGAGAGAAACTGCACAGATGAGAAACTGAAATATTCAAATTGTTGTTGCAAACCCAGGGTAGGTTTTTGAAAAACAGCTAGCCATCAACTTAACGCTTTTGGAGGCAGAGACTGTTCCTTTGATGAAGATGTATTCAAGTACAAGTACTGGTATAAAGAAAACTTAAGTAAAAGTAAAAAGTAGGTAATTAAAAACTATTAGTACAAGTACAAGTGACACCGCATCTGCCTTTTAATTTTTTTTATTTAAAGTGCTGCTTCCAGCTTTGCAGGGATTATTGTCCACTTCTGCCCAGTTGCTGCTGCCCATTTCTTTGAAATCTTTCCATGATTTATTTCTTGATTTTTCAAAAACCAACCAACTGATGAGTGATGATGACCTGATGATCTGGTTGAAGCCTTTTAAATCTGTTCTCTACGACTAATGCCTTTTTTTTAAGTAACAAAGTAATTTAACTCAATTCCTACCACTACACACCACTACACATACAGTGGAGCATTCATCTATTTCGTTAAGCTGACACTTTAGTTTTATCCAAAGCGACATACACTTAATTCAGATACATCATATTAAGGAGCAGGTAGGGGTCAGGGTCTGCTCTTTGCCCCTTTGAATTATTCAGCACAGCACAAAGCTGTGCTGGAAGGCAACACCTCGGGCTGCTCTGCTATCTACTTTTCCCTTTTGTCGTCATCCAAGAAGACTTCTCACTGAGAACCGTGGCATCGCCAAGCCTATGTGAGAGTAACACCTCTCTGAGAAGCTCTGCTCAGACCTGCTGCAGGCACACACACACACACACACACACACACACACACACACACACACACACACACACACATGCATGCACACGCATGCTCTCACACTCCCAACATCCTATTACCAAAAGGCCAGAGGCACGCGTTGACCTTGCAGCTTCCGTTCAGCTGCCACGGCAACCAAAGATTGTACAAGAGCTGAGGTTTTTCGAGTGCCCTTGATAATCCCTTCCCGCTTACCATGTCACTGGGTTCCAGAGGTTTAGACCACCCAAGTGTTGTTGTCACTTGATCATATCTCCATCACCGTTTTCTTTATCGGGAAAATGAATTAAATTAATATTTGTTTCCCGTGACTGAAGCACCTCACCTTTTGAGTGTGTATAGCCAAGACAATGGATGTAGCACATGGTGAAGTCATTATATGTTTCATTATCATTGGATATATGTATAGCTCATAATGGAAGTGAGTCTTTCCCCGCTATTCTATCTATGGGGGTATGGAGAACACACAAGCAATTTGACAACGGACATCAAATGCTTAGCTAAGTGAATTATGTTTAATTGTGATTTTAGCCATTTAAAATGTGTTATTCAGAACAGTTAATAAGATGAATATCAGCTTTAATATTCAAAGTAAACTAGGCAGTGTTGGTGTTTGAAATAGTTTTAGGCAATATAGTCATAGTTTTAAAGTCTGGCGAGAATGATGTCTCCGGAAACCCTTATTTGGGCAGACAAATGATCCCCCCCTCACACCGTTAGTCTATCACAGATTGTGCCGCAATCTGGCAACACTGGAGATCAGGGCTCCCACTGATCCACACAAACTTCTCTAGAACTTGCTCTGATGCACACTGGCATAAACCCACCAAATGCTATGAGGCTGGGCGACATGCTTATGAATTCAAAATACCATTCTTAACACACTATTCTAATGACAGGGTCATTACATTTAAGTACATGGACATTTGGTATCAGAGTTTAAGTTTTCTCTTTGCAATTTAGACTATAAAACTGGGTATCACGATAAATCTATATTTTCCTTTAAGGACGTTCAAAAGATAATAAACTGTAATATTGAATTATTGCCCAGCCCTACACCTAATTATTATTTCCTTGCAAGTGCAGTGCGTCTCTGTCTTGCAAAGGTGACAACTCCAAGGAGTTGTTAGTAACTTGCACTGATTGAAGAATCAGGAAACCCCACGAGTATAGAGGGTTAGATAGCAGCTCAACAACCAAATATTTGTTCCTGCATTTCACTAGATGTGTGTTTCTGGCATTTATTAGAATAATATAATGGGTTACATGTGTTCATTATTCCTGTTGTTGTTTACAAGGATTCTTCAGATTAGGACAGTGGTTCTTAACCTCGTTGGAGGTACTGAACCCCGCAAGTTTCATACGCGCATTCACCGAACCCTTCGTAATTGGAAAAATTAAATAAGGAATTTGGGATAACTTATTTTCAGCAGCTTTTCCCAGCATGATATTCGCGGTCTTCAACAAAGCTGGTTTTATGAGTGTTTCACCAATGGTGTGTGCTTTGCCCTGCTTTGCGATCAGGTAAGCAACTTCATACGATGCTGTGAGGATCGGTTTGTCGATGGGTACAAAGCCGAGAACAGGCAGAGTAGCCTTTTCATCGAATCTCAATCTCTAGTGTACGTATTCGTCCGACCACTTTCTTTTTTTGCTCGACATAGTTAGTGTGAAGGGATTAGAATATTAAAAAGGAAATCACAAATGAAGTACAATCACGACAGTCACAAGTTGACTACTGAGCGCACCAAGTTCCCTGCAGCACAGATATGAAGGCCAAGCGATGTGGCGTGATCAGCTGCAGCCAAGGATGGCCAAGCGGAGCGTGACATCACGACGCATACGAGTGGGGTGAACGGTGTCTTGACCTCCGCCAAACCCCTGATGCTGACTCACCGAACCCCTGGGGTTCGATCTAACCCAGGTTAAGAACCACTGGATTAGGATTATGTCTATTCAGTGTTGAAATTCACTCTTTGTGGGTCTCATATCCCAAAACAAACCTTTGTCTAATTTGTAATCATATCGTATATTTTTGGTGCGTGTGCGACCTGGTAAACTGAGAACCATTTTGTGCTGCACAACCTGTCAACTTACTTGAGCTGTTGTGCATGGTTGCGATGCCAAACAAAAAGTACACTCTCATAAATGTGTTGTCATTTTATGTCTGTGCGACGAGTTATGGCACAAATCTGATTTCTGTAGCATCTAATATAGGCCATTAACATTGGCTGGTCAGCTGCCAAAGGTATCCCTACCATGAGATCCTTCTCAAGGCGTTTTCCCATTGAGGTTTGGGTCGTTTTTCCTTCCAGTATTTTCTGTCCTTAGTGTTAGTGGGTGTCCTATCATGTGGGCCTGTGAATGCTTTTCACACGTCATTTAGATAAGGGGCAATAGACTAGGCATTTTCTGCTCTATGACATCTTTCGTTTGGCCCTTTCTATGCCATGTTTGGGATGGCATCACATAGTCATCCAAGATGATTGTGGTCGTCTTTTCTGTTGTGTATAATGTGTTTGTCTCTCAAAGCCTCATCTCCTCAAGGCAGATGGTGAACGGTAGCCATAGTTTGAGCAAAGCTTTAAGACGCAGCTGGGTGGTTTTAGCTCGGCTGTGCCGTAGTTTACGCTGGCACTCATTTGACGTCAGTCATCGCAGTGTGCACCGGCTGGCTGAACAAAGTTTGGGAACAGCCTCACCCACCCCACCCTACTGGGTGAATACTGGATGTTGATTGGCTGAAGGGGTGTTGATTAACTTTCTACAATTAACATTTAATACCCATTGATTTTATTTGCGTTCAACATTACTATAAACGTATTATTAAAGTTATATTGCTACCCTTGGATTGGCATCCTTACATTTGCCGGCCAACTGACACGAATAGCTCTGAATAGAACTGACAAACTGTTCTATGTCCCTTTAACTAAGTCAAGTTTTTGCATAGTTTTATCTTTGAGTCCAGCGCGAATCATGACCTTGAAAGCATGGTTGTTTTCTTGAGCCAGTCACTTCCTACAAGGGAACGTTCAAATCTCCTTTCAGTTTATAAAAGGTTTATTTTTTATGGTTTAACGAGGGTAGGACGCTTCTGATCTTCCGATAGCAGCATGGCTACCGCTTGTGAAATCACAGTCGTCTCTATTATCTCCTCTCACTGCCCCCACCCACCCACTTTACCCATCCGGCGTGGTGCATGGTTACTTGATTAGACCTTAAGTGTCGTTTAGAAGAATACTGGCTTGTGATTGCAGCCCTGCATTTGACAGCAACCTCACCTCTAGTCACGCTGTGTCGCGCTGCTTTTCATGAACTTGTGCAATGATATCGCTGACGACATTCACCTGATGTTTAGGAGAGTGAGACCTGTGCAGAATGCAAATAATGCATCAAAGTGCTTTGTGTGTGTGTGTGTGTGTGTGTGTGTGTGTGTGTGTGTGTGTGTGTGTGTGTGTGTGTGAGCGAGAGAAGAGAGAGAGGGAGAGAGAGAGGAAGAGAGAAGGAGAGATAGAGAGAATAAGAGTTGCCATGAATTGGTATGGATAGTACAGCACTAAAGTTAGTTTACTTAAAGCCAATGACAACATGCAAAGATTGTGAAGGATGTTTTCGTGTTGTAAAGATAACTATAAGCCCTGCAGAACTCACAGTATTGGTGCTATATGCACTGAATTCTAAACAGCCAAAGCGGAGGGCTTGTATTAAATGTAAAGTTGCTTAAAAGGACTTGCAGTTGTTGACTTTTCAGCTTGTGGGCCCAGCAGTCCCTGCAGATCGATTGAGTCTCAGCATTTAATGCTACTTTATTTGTTGTGATTTGAGCTTCCTGATACACATCTATAATCTCTGTATCTCTCTCCCTCTCTCTTTCTCGCTCTCTCTCTCTCTTTATCTATCTCTATCTCTCTCTAGGTTATCCACACAGTGTCACTTCCTCTCATCTTTCTCTTTCTTTCAAGATTATCAAGTGTTAGATTTGATCTTTTTATATCCCAGGATCTACACTGCCATATCACTGGATAATCATTTGCCAATTGTTTGCCTTATTGATAAATAATCTTTATCTTTAATCACAATCAAAATCAAAATGTATAATCAAACCTTTAACTGGCCTTGTTTATATAGCTCTCAGATGTTTTTTTGAAATAAAAGTAGTTTTAGCCAGCATTTAGGGGATGTAATACATTCTAAACTCTGTCAAATCCTGAGAAGTTCTTTCTAATTCACAGATGCATTGGTGTTCAGTCACTCACTTGCGTATATCAGAAACCATTTAGTCTGCCAGTACCCGTGAATGAACCATTCGTTGAGCAGGCGTTGCTCAGGATGGAAGAGCAGGCTGATTGCTGGCAGCTGGAGAGTTGCCGGTCGTCCTCTCTATTTCTATTGGCTGAAAGCATTGAGGCTTCTATAGGCTATACGTCTATATGCTATCTGTTGCTGAGAAGCTGCAGTCATCCTGCATGTTGGTCTGGGAAGGTGTGTGTCAGGCAACGTGGGTCAGTCAACGTGTGTGACAGTGAAGTTGTGTGTGCGGCAACATGTGTGTCAGTTAACGTGTGTGTCACTCACCGTATGTGTCAGTGAACATGGTTGTCAGTCAACGTGTTTGTCAGTCACCTTGTGTGTTAGTAAACATGTGTTGGTAAACGTGTGTGTCAGTCAACATGTGTATTGGTGAACTCATGAGTCAGTCAATGCGTGTGCTGGTGAACGTATGTGTCAGTCAACGCGTGTGCTGGTGAACGTATGTGTCAGTCAACGCGTGTGCTGGTGAACGTATGTGTCAGTCAACGCCTGTGTTGGTGACCGTATGTGTCAGTCACTGATGGGCCATATAAACGGGGTGTGCATGCTTTGAGTGGCTCATGGAGGCTAGAAGAGATTGCTATAAATTCAGACTATTTATAAATCTATCCCAGTGTGTGTCTCTTCTGAAGCTATCCTTTCTTTCCCCCACTGGGGTCTCTCAAAGTTTTCCTTCTTGTTTGAAGGCTTGGTTCTGGGGTGGGGGTGGGGGGGGGGGGGGGGGGGGTGCCATTCTTTGTAGGTGCACATGGATTAACAGCTTGACTAGAAAAAAAAAAGATCAAATCCTGATTAGCTGTGGTATCTTTAGCCATCTATCCATTTATTTAATTATTTTACATGAGAATGTGTATATTATTTTTATTTTTACTATGTGCGCTTGGCTTCTGTTGTCTACTGTGAGTTTATTGTTTTGTCTTGTCCTCTACGGGGATAATAAAAGTACCACTAAAAGTACAGTCTGTCTGGGATTATTAGCACTATTTCTTTAAGGCCTACCTCTCTGGTTCGTTTAGCTTTTGGTATTAGTCAAATGCCCATTGTTGGTAATTATTAAATTGAATAGATCATTGATACAATGTATATCTGTATTCACAAGAGTAAAGGAGTCTTTGGTTTCAGTTTAGTCAATTGATTTTTTTTTTTTTTTGGTACTACATCAACATAGATGACTGCACCTCAACTTTCCTTTCTGTCCTACCTGGCTCTTAATTATTAAATAAAACTCATCATGTTGAGTCGACAGCATGCTTCACACACCATTGTTCACTAATGGCCAAAGTTGAGACACAGCATTTTTGTTGTGTGTGTGTGGTCATTCAATTGTCTTTTTGTCGGTCATGGTGTCTGAACCTTGATGATAGGCTATTATACAGATTTAATTGATCCTGTGCAGGATGTCCACAAGCTCAGATCTAGATCCCCGGCGCTCTGTGCTTAAACATGCTAGGGGACATGATGGTGCACAGAAAGCGAACTCCCGGTTGGTTCCAACGCTGAAGGTCAAAGACTCTCCCACGGAAAATCTACTACAAGTGAGACTGAAAATGTAATTTTAATCTGGTTAAGCCAATGAACCAGGTTTCTTAACTGCCATGTAAACACCAAAGGTGGGTTCAGTCAACTGTTTTTATTTGTTGCTGGAGCCTAACCCTTTTAAAATCCTTACCAATCCTTATCCTATGTCATTTGTCATGTAAACACCTTAAACAGGTTTGGGTCGGTTCATTAATCATACACAAGCACCAAAAGGTCAGCGATCTCTTGTTCATGTATTTGGTGAACCAGCTGTTTCTGAATGGATTTGAAGTGATATTTACACATTGTTGATGGCTCACTATTCAAATGAGGAGACGTCTTTCATGTTGGATCTAATGAGAGCTCTAAACATCTTGCAATACCTTGACGGCTGTGCATGTAAAAGTATTTACTTACTCTCCTGAAATAACACTTTGATCATATCCTTCTTCCGACTTCACACATGTTGCACACTACTCTAACTTTTAGTTTAGTGCTTGAATTAGGTTTTCCCTTTACTTTATATAAAAAAAAATTGTTAAGTGTTACTCTACTTGGTCCTGACACATCAACATCCTAATGAAGCCCAAATGATTAAGGCCTTGCTGTTAAATTGATTTCTCTGACTTAACTAACCAGTGAATGTTTGTTTTTTTGCAGCTGTTTTTATGTGTGCCCATGACTACAAAGACCTAGTTTCCGTTAGATAGCATGGGGTCATAGATGCGGATCTCTTTTAAATGGCGTGAAATTGCTTGTCACTGGGCCCCTGTGATAAAGTGGGTGTAGCATGTAACCTCATGCTGCTGCTGTCTTGTTGGAGATATTTGCCCTGGCATGTGGTCACACTGTGTCCGTCTCATGCTTATGCCTGACTTGTCTGACAAGTGTTCAGCGCAGATTCCCCCAGGGTTTAAAGGACACAGATCACTGTCTGACTCACTGTCATCTCACTGATGGTGTCGCTAAAAGCTACTGTAGTTACGATTGGAGAGTTGTTAAGAGCGAGGGGAGAAAACAGAGCAGAAGAGGGTAAGATTGTGAAACTTAACAGCCAAAAACATACCCCGTTTGTTTCAGCTCCCTACGTTTATCTGCCATTGAGAAGGGTTGCATTCATGAGTTAGGATAACGCTGTGTGCATTCATGTGAGGCAGACGTGCAGTCAACCAGAACAGATATTCACAAAGAGCATTTTGCTCACCAAAAGCTGACAGATGGCTATGGAATTTCTAACAAATGTCAAATTATAGCTCTTCAATCTTACCTACAGCACCTTTTATATCACTCTCTCTATATATAATATTATTACATATTAATACCAAAAATTACAAATGTCACTAAATCGATTCATGGTGTCCTTGCATGCAGGTGGAGTAGAGTATGGAAGATATATGGTCGGTATGAAATCCAATCGTGTAACAAGTAAGTCAATCTATAAGTGAGTTAGCCTAGTAGTGAAACAGTGGAGGACTGGTGGACGGTGTAGCACGCAAAAGGGCTTCCCGATGATCTAGAACAGTGGTTCTTAACCTCGTTGGAGGTGCTGAACCCCGCATGTTTCAAACGCGCATTCACCGAACCCTTCGTAATTGGAAAAATAAAATAAGGAATTTGGAATAACTTATTTTCAGCAGCTTTTCCCAGCATGATATTCGCGGTCTTCAACAAAGCTGGTTTTATGAGTGTTTCACCAATGGTGTGTGCTTTGCCCTGCTTTGCGATCAGGTAAGCAACTTCATACGATGCTGTGAGGATCGGTTTGTCGATGGGTACAAAGCCGAGAACAGGCAGAGTAGCCTTTTCATCGAATCTCAATCTCTTCACCTTGAATTCAGTGAGCTTTGTGTTCTTGTATTTCCCATCTCCATGCAACTTATGGAAGCGTTCCCTTAGTTTTGCCGGTGCTGCACTACACTTGCTCAACTTGGTATTGCAAATCATGCATTGAGGACGCTGACTCCCATCACATTCCGTTATACATGTGAATCCATAGTGTACATATTCGTCCGACCACTTTCTTTTTTTGCTCGACATAGTTAGTATGAAGGGATTAGAATATTAAAAAGGAAATCACAAATGAAGTACAATCACGACAGTCACAAGTTGACTACTGAGCGCACCAAGTTCCCTGCAGCACAGATATGAAGGCCAAGCGATGTGGCGTGATCAGCTGCAGCCAATGATGGCCAAGCGGAGCGTGACATCACGACGCATACGAGTGGGGTGAACAGTGTCTTGACCTCCGCCGAACCCCTGATGCTGACTCACCGAACCCCTGGGGTTCGATTGAACCCAGGTTAAGAACCACTGATCTATAGGTCTAAGTGACACCCGGGGGTGAGCGATGGAGAACATGATGTGGAGAGAAAACGCAGCGCACTCTCACTAGCAGACACTCACATCGTGCCAGGAACCGACACACATGCACACTCTTGGCGTTCATCCATTATAAATGGAGGCCTCAACCATGAAATATGGAGAGATAAAGAAAAAGAGCAATGTGAGTTTAGTAGTTTTTTAAGTTTTTTTGAAGCTGTATTTTCTCCCTGTAATGTATTTCCCTGATGGAGACCAGAGAGAGGAGCATATGTAGTAGCAGCTAACGCTCTGGAGCCAGGCCAAAACGTGCACACACACACACACACACACACACACACACACACACAAACACACACACACACAAACGTCGATTTGCTCCCATCGATCCACCGAATCCAAGCTGCAGGCGTTTACATTTTAATGTTGATCCCTTGGTCACTCGCTCACATTAAACCAAAAAGCTTTTGTTGTTTTGCTTTGGTTGTTGCAGTTCATATTGTAACAACCCCGTGACTTGAACCTGTATCCCAGACAGTGTGGTGGGGGAAGGCCTTTGAGGGTATCGTTTTTTTTTTCTTCCGGTGCATTTCTCTGCCCTGTTTGAGGAATTGGTGTTTGAGGAGGGTTGTTGAATCTCCTCCAGACTGTTGTGGCACCCTGGCTCCCTGAGTGGCCCGCCTTCCCCCTAGTGAATACAAACTATTGTTTCAATTTAGCCGGGGTGGGGGGGGGGAGAAGAAAAGAAACGTACTCAGTCCGCAAGTCGTCCCTCTCGACGCGGCTCCGTATCTGCCGGACTTAGGCGACGTTCTCCATTCTGGAAAAAGAAACTATATTCCCTTAGGCGCCTTTTACGTCGGCTGACATACTCCCGAACAATCTCCCAAGTCCCGCGTCTGCTTCGCCTCCTCCTCTTCTCTCGCAGGTGTTTCTTATAGCGTTGAGTGCCCCACTCAGCGCTAATGTGCTCAGGTGTGCGATCTTGGTGAGAGCGGTGGTAAACGCCTTCTACCACTGCCCCCCTGGGGCGCTGCGCTGGAGCCGGGGTGCCACACTGTGTTCATTGAAAGCATAGCGCCGCCTTGATGTGAACCATGTCATGTAGTGGCAGAATCTGTCTGTCATCCCATCCAGTGTTCGATAGGTCACAACTTACACGTGGTGGTCTGGTCGTCTGGCTGTGTTCTTTGTGTGAACACAGCGAGTGTGGGGGCCAGTCTGTGAATGGGGGGGGGTGGCTCTTTTGATCTTGAGAACCACATCCAGTATGAATTGGTCAGCATTCGTGTCAGAGGTCCGGGCAGATAGAGACGGGCCTGTGGAGGAGTCATCACACTCCATCATCGGCCCTGCTCCTCTCTCCTCTCTCCTCACTTTATCACGACGTCTCGCTAGGAGGCGGCCGCTCCTCTGTTGAGAGGGGAAGGATGGGAGGCCTGTCTCTAGAGATAAGATTGGGCGTGTGTGGTGCCTCATGCATCACACTTATACGCACGCACGCACGCACACACATACACACACACACACACACACCATCAACTTGCTGCACATCCAGATGTTGTTAAATCAGAGGTGCAATTAATTAAATACACATGTCTGTGGGTGCATGTATTTAGATTACATTCCACCCACACATTTAAACTCTCCAGTGAAAGTGACAATGGCCCTGGGAATCATCTTTCAGTCTTTGATTCTCCATTCAAATATATCATACATCTACATACATTGTAAAGCCTAGGGCTAGATTAAGGGTAGCACCACTCCTGAAGTAGCCATTTAATTGTATATTTTATTGCATTTTGTCTGTTACTTGTCATAACAAGTGGTAATCCAGAATATGACACTAATATATTTTACTAATGTTATTGTAGATGTTGTGCTTGTTTGACACTGGAATATATATTGTATGTATTTTGGGTGACGTGAGTGAGTGTGTTCATTTCAGCATGCTGTTCGGTTTGTCTCCTGTGATCACATGACCTCGGGCAGTGTTGTAGCTCTGGTGTTAAAGGGTTGACTGGTTGTGAACTGATGAATACAAAAGGCCACTGGTTTACTGCCAAGTCAGAACACAACCAGTCGTATAATTTCCTCTCTGTGCAGTATTTTCTCTATCAATAAAACCACAATATAATTCAGAAAATACTTTATTTTGGGAATGTCTATGGATTCAAATTAATGCCTGTGGGAGTGTGTGTGGATGGTGGCTGGTTTAAGCAGCCTCACCTGGCCTGAGTCAGACTGATTGGACTCTGGGGCTGGGTGGGGCTGCACACCTGTTGCACATTGAGCAATCAGTGTGCACAGGTTAAACCAGCCACCACCACACACACTCGAGGGGAGCTCTTCGGCATGGCAGCACGGAGCACCGGCTGCCGGCCTCATCGCATTCAACCTTAACAATAAACCGGTTTCAACATCACCACCCTGTGTCCATTGGTCTGGAGGAGCCCTAGGAAAGTCACCTAGGTGGAGTATGGGAGCCACCTAGGTGGCGTGTAGCATGGACTGTGCTACACTGGCGCCCAATGTGGGGCCTCTCCAGACTGCGTTGGACACAGGAAGGCTGTCCAGGGGCGCACTGGGCCCAGCAGCGACGAAGGACAGCCTTCGCCCAACACCATCCCTCTCCCCAACGGCGCTGTGGATTCCAGTGGAGGACGGGGGAGGCAGCGCAGCAACCGCCACAGGCAACCGTCTGCAGCTAGCCACCCCGGCATCCAGCCAGCGCCGCTGCCCAACCAACTCTTCCGCCAGCCCGTCCAGACAGCCCTGGGTCAGCAGCCCAGGCCTCCGAGTCTCCAGGATGGAGGGGGAGGGTGGGCTGGAGTGGACCGCCAAGTCCGCCGACACCTCCGCCAGTCAAGGCAGCAGCCCAGGCCTCCGAGTCTCCAGGATGGAGGGGGAGGGTGGGTTGGGGTGTCACCCTGGGAAGGTGTGGGGACTGTGGGGTTGGGGTTGTTTTTTTAGTTTTTTTTTAGGTATGGTAACCCTGGTCAGAGTCCGTGAGGTATGGTAACCCTGGGTCAGAGTCCGGTTTAGGATTATTATTTTTTTGGATGGGGGGGTGGAGGAGGAGGAGGGGGGGGGGGGGGGGGAGTAGGTTTCAGCCGGGGATACTCCCCGGCTTCAATTGAGTGTTGGGGGTATGTGGGAGTGTGTGTGGATGGTGGCTGGTTTAAGCAGCCTCACCTGGCCTGAGTCAGACTGATTGGACTCTGGGGCTGGGTGGGGCTGCACACCTGTTGCACATTGAGCAATCAGTGTGCACAGGTTAAACCAGCCACCACCACACACACTCGAGGAGAGCTCTTCGGCATGGCAGCACGGAGCACCGTCTGCCTGCTTCATCGTATGCAACTTTTACAATAAACCGGTTTTCAACATCACCACCCTGTGTCCAATTGTTGGGAGGAGCCCGAGGAAAGTCACCTAGGTGGAGTATGGGAGCCACCTAGGTGGCGTGTAGTAATGGACATTGCTACAATGCCAAAATTACTATCTGAAAAAAAGAAAAAAAAGAAAAAGCATTTGTATTTTCTCACTAATGTTTTTGATTTATTTTGTACGAGTACGATTGAATTTTTTACGACAGGTTTTGACATGATCTTGGTGTAAAGGCATGGTGAAGGGAAGGGGGCGGCTTGATTGGTAACTCGGACAAATGTGTGATTGGTATGCAGCATTTTTATTTGTCCCCTTCCCATCACCCTGTCTCCACGTCAAAATAATGTAAAAAATGTAATAAATCGTAAACATGATTTATTAAATAGAAGAATTCAGAAAAATGTGTTTGCTAAAAAGAAATAGGAACACCTGAAAAATTTCCACATCTAAACGTACTTTTTTTTTTATGTGGACAATACTTTTGTCTCATTTGACTCCATTAATGTCTTCGTCTTCCCCACTCTACGAATCGAAAATGTTTTAGTGTTCAACGAAGTAGAACCGGGCTAAATATTCCAACTCCTCTGCATCTTCCTCCTAAACTCTGCTATGCGACTGTGTTCCCAACACATTGCATTATACAAACACATTGCATTATACATGCTTAACTGGAAACTCACTCTTCTTATGCTTTTATTGTATTACAAGTCAATCACTCAAGAAGTGACAATACGATTGATTAAAAGGCTTGATTTAGCATCACCTCTAAATGCTGTCTTTCTGTTAGTGTCTCTGTGTGGTCGGAATCGACCAGTTCAGAGAGAAGACTCGTACGCATACTGGAGTGCCACACTCACATATATGCATGTGTGTGCATACTTGCACACACGCATACGCAAACTTGTGCAAAAAGTCAGACATACACAAATATTATTTTTTAGAAGAGCCCCTCCACCCCTTTTCTACACAAACAAACACACTGTTACTCAGCCACCTTAGCACCTACAAACAGAGACACACATGCATGCATGCACACGCACTCACACACACACACACACACACATGCACACACACACACACACACACACAATAGGACGTGCACATGACCTTACTTTGACTTTCCATCCATCTCTATTTCATTCTCTCTGCATGTTATGTCCAATCATGCGTGCAACACTTTGCAGTTCAAAGACTGGCTGAGGGCAAGGAGGAATGAAAGAGAGGGTAGAGAGAGAGAGAGAGAGAGAGATGTGGTGGATAAAACACGTTAACAAACTAAGAGAGGTCGAAAAAGCAGAAGTTTGAAAGATAAAGACTTTATTATCACTTGCACAGAAGTAATAACAAAACCTGAGTTGGTTTGCCAAATAACTCCTGTTCTGGAATCAGGCTTCAGGTTATATTCCCAAAATGTGTGGATTTATCCTACATGCACTGGCCAATAACAACACCCTATGCATCGTGCGTAGAATTTAGGCACCTCCCATGTCCCACACCCCAGTTCCCCATTAACTGAACATACACTCGTCCTCCTTCTCCTCCTTCTCAGTAGATTACAACGTAAAGAATTTACATCTTAAACATTACAGTCAGATGTAGAGCAGTGAGGTACTCTTTGATTGAAATCCACTAGTCACCTTATTAATTAAACTGATATAAAACAGGCATAATAAACCACATGTGCTTATGAGATGAGCCATGCACAATCAAAGAAAACAAATCCCTATACAACATATATGGGTTAACACAAAGATGTGACATGCATGAGCACAATGACAATCACTTCCACTCAGACAACAAGCATGCGTTCAAACAATTGACAACAATACCACTGTATGCGATTGTGGAATACATTCATAAAGCAGGCAGTGTTTGACTCTGACTGTAGTATTAACTAGTTAACTTTAACATATAAGTCCGTCTAAGTAACCGGGGTTCATCTCAGGGGCGGCAGACGGTGTAAATGAGTGACACGTGAATGTCCCTCGGAATGTAGGCCTTCGTTGGCATTTCCTTTACATGGGCCAGATAATGGCTTCCTTTAAGCTTATTGTAAATACATTCATACAACAGGCAATGTTGAACTTTGACTGTGACATTAATTTGTTATCCTTAACATATAAGTAAATAGAGAAAAATAATGTTGTGGGATATAGAGAGATTACAGCTTCAGAAGTCACCGGTCAGCCAGGTGTAGAGAGGTAACAACGTTAGGGGTCAACGGTCAACCTGGAACTGACTAATTTAAACATGGAACTGGCTAATTTAAACATGGAACTGGCTAATTTAAACATGGTACCGGCTAATTTAAAAATTAGAAGAATGAGGGGGCTCCTTTCAGAGGGCTGTCAGGAGGTGTAATGAGTGACACATGGGTTCCCCTCGGAATGTGGTCCTTTGTTGACTGCTGTTTTCCACACTGATTCCAGTCATGTAGGCAAGAAAATGCTTATACTTCCTTTAAACCTCAGTAAATTTCTCCCATAAGAACAAGAGAGAAGTGTATTTATCTGGGATTAAGGAAAGACTGCTCGATCCTTATTGGATAAAGGGCTCATAGCTCTGTCCACCTCGTAGAAGAGAGGAGGTTCTTGTATTATTTTGTGGCATCAAAAGCGTTTGCCAATCTTATTTCAACGTTTACCAAAAATAGAGTGCCTGAAACCCAGCATATACTCCATGCACTCCATTACACCAGGGGGAAATTCAGCATTCCATTATGACTTTAAACCTAGGGTAGGCAATTTGGAGAAACCAGCTAGAGAATGCTCGATTTTCTCACCCCTCTCTTTAGTCCTGCCTCCAAAGCCACTCCCCCAAAACACATAACTAGCTTGCTAGCTTTAGCAATAGGTCTGCCTAGCCAGAGTGCGTGAAGGTAGTTGGGTAGGTAGGTCAACAGACAGGTAGGCCATCCAATCATTTCAATAAGGCCAATTAAATAATTAGACGGGCTGATTACAGGCCTGCGACAGCCAAAGATACCAGATTTGTTAATTTTTTTCATCAGAGCATTTGATTTATTGATTGCTGTCATGATGTAAAGAAATTTCAACGAATATGACAAAAAATGCATATACATAGTTTTTCTATAATGCAATTTATACTATTAATAATGATATACCAGGAATGAAACATCAGTGCAGTGGTTAAAAGCAATAAAGCACTATAGCAACGCAAAGCAAACTATGAAAGCTATTTCCAGTATGGAGTCATGCATGGTGCTGAGAGCTGAAACCATGTCATCCTGGGCTGATGGCAAAGGAGACTGTTCGTTTCAGAAGCTTTAGATCAGTCGGTTGTTTACTAGAAGCACACATGACGTGCACACACACTCAGATCTAAAAGCAGGGTCATTTATTCAAACAAAGCAAACGCAAATGCAGGCGCTGTGTATGCTCCCAGGGTGGAATGCAGAGCTCTCGGCCAATGCACAGATGAACCAAACCAAAAATGTGCTTTATTATAAAACTTTCTTCAATTCACCCACCCTGTGTTTTATTATTTCTGTGTTTGTGTGTGTTTTATTATGTGTTTGTGTGTGTGTGTGTGTGTGTGTCGGTGTGTGTGTGTGTGTGTGTGTGTGTCTGTATGTATATGGCAATACAATTAATTATATCATTTGAAAGGCCTTGCCTAAATACCCCAATTAGTGGTGTTGTGCTTGTCTCATCTTGATTGTGTCTATTTTTTTTCACACTTCCATCATAGACATCTCAAGTCCAGTGTCGCTGTGCTTTGAAGTAGTTACGTAAAAATAGTGACGTAATGAGGGATTGTGAACGAGTCACAAACCTCCCAAACCACCAGTTTTCATTCAAGACAGGATAAGATACGATAATATATATTTAACCCAGACAGGACATTCAGGCAGTACAGGACAGTAGAATAATACAAAGAAATGACACAAATTAAACTACAATAACTTAAATTAGAAATCAGAGTGTTATAAATGCATATGCAGTAATAATAATGGCCATAACAGGCAGTTATTTAAGGATTAGGGAAAGGGAGGAGAGAGATATGGAGTTAAACTTATATTTTTTTATCGAGAACCAGCAGGCGCTGTCATGCGTCCTGAGTGTTTAAAGTGCACTTGAGAAAATGAAAGCCATTCAGGTGAAGTGAGATGATGACGTGGCTTTTTGGGTCGTTTGTTGCCTGTATAGTAGTCATGATTTAGAAACTCTCCGCTGAACGGCTCACTGCTCTGCCAGACGACCCTTATAGACCCTTTTCACAGGGACGTCATCATAGGACAAACACAGGTGTCGCACATAACACTAATTATGGTTCTGCTCCTTTTATGTACCAGGGCGCGGTTAGTAGACTAAATCAGTGAAGATAAATCGAATGCCCATGCCCTCGTTTACATAAAATGAGCAAAATGAACTATGATGACACCTCTGGGAAAAGGCTCCATTCTCCATGAGGTATACAGTATAGATTGTCTTGATTACACTGACAGCCTTTGGTTGTGTCTATTATAACTCATCATTTGTTTCCTGTTACACACTTGGTTTCGTTTTCCATTTTCATTTCATTTTCTCATCATTTGAGTTAAAAAAGATGAAACATTCAACTCTGTCGTCGAAAGATGTATTCAGCAACTTTCCCGAAAATGCATCTTAAATGGCAGCTGACGAAGGAGAACCGGAAGATGAAGCAAAAACATTTGAGTTGGTCAGTACTCAGGGAGGATGTGGTGTAGACCAATATGACACATCCAGGAGGCGCTGCATTATCTCTGTCTTGGCTTACAGCTTTGCCTTCCTCTAAATGTCTTTTGTATGTCTGTATCAAACTCCTTCTTTCTGCACAGCCCCCCATCCTAATCACCGAAGTGCCTTTGCTTTGATAATATTGTTTAATTAGTTTCAAAGGATATTCGAGAATGGGCTTAGGCTAATTTATCTGTTGGCAAGGGGTGTTTAGCAGTGCATTAGAAAGGACTGGGATATTGTAAAACATGGCAGGTTGTTTTCCTGCCTTTCTTACAGAAGTCAATAGATATGAAGCAGTTGGTTACATTTGAAGCCGCTCTGTCTGTTTATCCACTCATCTGAAAGATTTGAAAGATCACCCCTCTGTGTGCTGTTTGTCTACACACACAGACACACATGCACACACACACACATGCACACACACATAGGCATGCACGCATACACACACACACACACACACACACACACACACACACACACACACACACACACACACACACACACACACTTATCTCTTGGCCAAGCTGAGTCATTCTCACACTGGGCTGTGGTTGATCAAGCTTTGTTCCACTTGGAGTGGTGGAATGGGAAAAGGTAAACAGAGAAGGCTTTTATTAAGTATTCACAGTGTATCTGTGGATACCTATTGTTATTGTCGCGGTCGCCTATTATTATTCCGGATTGGTAAATGGCCGAGTTATGGCAAATTCAACATATGCAAATGATCAAAGATGTTTATATCAGCCACAAGTCAGCTTCAGAAGGGAGCAGAAACTTGGCATGCACATAGAGGACACCTCCCTTAACATGTGATAAATAATTTGGTGTCGATATCTCATTCCATGACCACAGTGTCAATTAACGTGATTGCTCTTAAGCGTAATACACCAATTCGCCAGTAAGTGGCATAATATTACACATCAATGGCATCTACTATGAAACCACTGTGTCTGTGTGTTTGTATGTGTGTGTGTGTGTGTGTGTGTCTGTCTCTGTGTGTGTGCCTTTGTGTGTGTGTCTCTCTCTATGTCTTTGTATGTGTGTGTGTGTGTGTGTGTGTGTGTGTGTGTGTGTGTGTGTCTCTATTTGGTTCTTTATATTTCAAAATATAACAATTTTCAGAATAGAATTGGATGCACTGGTTTGATGTTCACCTATCCAAACCAAGGCCTCTCTACAACGCAGGCTGGGCCATAATGGGGTACACATATAATTTCTCAATAGTACGTTTTGAAGGCTGTTTACACAGTATACTTTACAAACAGGGTCGGGATTATTTAGATGTGTTTACTTCAGGTAAACTGGTTTATAAGGCATGCAAATGCCCTCTTACCGCACCTACCAACCTCACTGTATCCACGACGTGTGGAAGACCGCTCCCTCTCAAAACATAGTGTGATTTGAAACAGGCAAAACACATGTCCACGTAGAATAGTGGTATAGCTTCTGCCACACGGGCAAAGGGTCGCCGGTTCGAGGCCAACCTAGACTGTGCATTTTGTGAGACATGACACGGACACAGGGTCGCCGGTTCGAGTCCGACCTCGACCGTGCATTTTACGAGACGTGGCGGTGATGAGCGACGACTGCGCAGGCGATTCACTCGAAAAGGGCGGCCGCTGGGAAAGGCGGTGCCTGAGCTGTGAATACCTTGTGTGACTGCTTGCAGTCCTAGTTATTATTATTAGGGTGTCGAGGACGAAGTCCAAGACAACCTCTTGTTATTGCTGATATTATTATTATTATAAACAGCGTTTGACTTACACAGCCAAAACCGCTTGATAAGTTTTGATAAAACTTGGTACAGCTGTAGAGGAGGAGAACAGAAGATCTGTGTGAAAAAATTGCACTGATTGGCCCAAAGGTGGCGCTATAGCAATCGCATGAAAATCCAAACTTTGAACAAGCATATCTCCTGACCCCATTGACCTACAGTAATAAAACTTTGACCATATATGCATCTCCTCATGCTGAACAAATATGCCTCAAGAACCTATGACTCCCGCCATGATAGATTTTCCGCCATTTTGAATCTTGTGAGAAACATGAAAAAATGTAAAAGCCCTAGCTTTTTTGAGATACACAGATATCCTTGGCCACACATAATCTTTGGACCAATATCTTTAATCAATCCTTTGTAAAAGTCTGTGCAATTAAGCATAAGGCCCCCAGGAGCTATTAACTTTGAAAGAAGGTGTGGCTTAACAACGCCAAACACAAAAATGCTTATATCGACATCAAGGTGGAGTCCTATGATCTTGACCCCAATACAAACATTGTTCATCATTAAATTCTAAACAAGATGGTACCCATGTTTTTTCAATTGGGGCGTGGCATCAAAAGGGCGTGGTTTTTGACTAAAATGACCACAGTTCCTAGAAGAATTGTTGGATTTGAGCGGGACCAACTGTCACACAATCAGGGATCAAAGCCCTAAATGCTTAAGTAAGATTTAAGTTGATTGACAAAACAACATGGCCGCCAGACTTAGACAAAAAAATTTTTTTAACACATTTTATGATGACTTGCTACAGCTGTAGAGGAGGACTACAGAATATCTGTGTGAAAGAATTGCACTGATTGGCCCAAAGGTGGCGCTATAGCAATCGTCTGAAAATGCAAACTTTGAACAAGCATATCTCCTGGCCCCTTTGACCTACAGTCATGGAACTTTTCTGATATATGCATCTTCACATGCTGAACAAATGTGCCTCAAGAACCTATGACTTCCGCCATGATGGATTTTTCGCCATTTTGAATTTTGTGAAAAACATTAAAATCAGTAGGGCTCTTACGTTTTTTAAGATAAACGGAAATCCTTTGGCACACATAATCTATGGACCAATGTCTTTAATATTCTCTCACGAAACGTCTGTGCAATATAGCATAAGGCCCCCAGGAGCCATTAACTTTGAAAGAAGGTGTGGCTTAACCACGCCGAACACAATAATGCTTATATCGACATCAACATTGTGTCCTATGATCTTGTGTCCAATACAAATGTTGTTGGACATGGAATTCTGAACAAGAGTTAAGTTTCATATTTTAATTTTGCTAAAACAAAATGGCCGCCAGACACAGAAAACCGTCCGAATGGGCTTAAAATGCGTTTTCAACAATCTATATGGACTTCTATCATCTTGAGTACAATAGAAAAGTTGTTGGGCATGGAATTCTGAACAAGAGTACATTTTCAGATTTTAGTTTTGGTAAAACAAAATGGCCGCCAGTAACTACAAAACGTCAGAATGGGCTTAAAATGCGTTTTCACAAATCTATATGGACTCTAATCATCTTCACTATAATAGAAAAGTTGTTCAGCATGAAATTCCGAACAAGATAGATTTCTCACTTTTCCAATTATGCCCAAAAACATGGCTGCCAGAGGCTCAAACCGGTTACAATGCATTGATTCCAATCCCATTGAACCACTCTAACTATCATTATCTTCATACTGTATGACAATATGTAACACCTTTCTCTCACTTTTCTAAACAGTGTTTGATCCAAGTAAACCTAAGGTGTCTTTATCTTCATACTGTATGACAATATATAAAACTTTAGTCTCACTTTTCTAAACAGTGTTTTATCAAAGTAAACCTAAAGTGTGTGTGTGTGTGTGTGTGTCTGAAGCTATCATTTCTTTAAAAACAGTTTACAATAACATCATAACTGGCATAGCTAGTGTGAAGCTGTCATTACATTAAAAACAATCCATTTACTATCATTATCTTCATACTGTTTGCCAATATATAATACTTCCTTGATTCAAACCTAAAACAATACTTGTGTGTGTGTGTGTGTGTGTCTGAAGCTGTCACAACATTCAAAACAACCCATTTACTATCATTATCTTCATACTGTATGACAATATATAATACTTTTGTCTCACTTTTCTAAACAATGTTTGATCAAAGTAAACCTAAAGTGTGTGAGTGTCTGAAGCTGTCATTACATTAAAAACAATCCATTACAGTGTTTGATCAAAGTAAACCTAAAGTGTGTGTGTGTGTCTGAAGCTGTCATTACATTAAAAACAAACCATTTACTATCATTATCTTCATACTGTATGACAATATATAATACTTTTCTCTCACTTTTCTAAACAGTGTTTGATCAAAGTAAACCTAAAGTGTGTGTGTGTCTGAAGCAGTCATTACATTAAAAACAATCCATTACAGTGTTTGGTCAAGGTAAACCTAAACTGTGTGTGTGTGTGTCTGAAGCTGTCATTACATTAAAAACAATCCATTTACTATCATTATCTTCATACTGTATGACAATATATAATACTTTTGTCTCACTTTTCTAAACAGTGTTATATCAAAGTAAACCTAAAGTGTGTGTGTGTCTGAAGCTGTCATTACATTAAAAACAATCCATTTACTATCATTATCTTCATACTGTATGACAATATATAATACTTTTCTCTCACTTTTCTAAACAGTGTTTGATCAAAGTAAAGCTTATTCCTTGATTTAAACCAAAAACAATACAGTACAATGTCAGCAGTAAGCACTGACCTAACTGTTTGCAATGTTGATGCAATGCACTTGCCACTTTTGTGTGTGTGTGTGTCTAAATGCTATGCCGGTTACGATTCTATTTTAAAGCGTTAAAAGAAGCGTAACTGCTGAACCCTGACTTTGATACACTTTCACAAAACATTGAAGGCCAATCACCGCAATTGAGCTGAGGCCATTCCAACCTCATCAACTGTATAAAATCTTTAAAAGTCTCACTGGTCTGCCTCGTCTGCACAAACCTCGACACCCGCTAAATGCTGCTTGCAGCTTTAATTAATATTATTATTATTAATATTTTCAACGGTCACAGGTGACTAAACACGGCATGGATGAGTTCCCAAAAGTCCAGGTCATTGAAGAAAATACAGCAATCGAAAGTTAAGATAATTTGTCTAGCCGTATGTGTGCGTTTGTCGGTGTGTGTATGCGTTTGTGTGCGCGTGCGTGCATACACTTCTGCGTGTGACAATATATACCTCCGATCCACCAACACTGTCCCCATTTCATCCCCTTAAACACTTTCTGCCTCTTCATCCATTCTCTCCATCGCTCGCTTTGTCTATCTCTCCCCGGGCTCCGTTTTCATCGCTTGTGAGCTCGAGCTGTTCTCAATATCAAGTGGAGTTTTTGTCACGTCTGGAAAATAAAATTTGCTGCTGCAGAGCTACATATAAACTCTCTGTAGGATAATATAGTGTTAATAGTTAATGAGTTGAGGGAACAAACAACCAAAAGGTGTCCCGAGGTACTGCTTAATCTTGTGTCGCCAGATGTAGAGGTGCTCATCATTCATTTACATTTACATTTTAAAGTTCATCAGGATTCCCGTTCAAGCTAGAGTCTTAAGTTTGCTCCTGTGTACAGTTTGTATAAAACAAATGTGTATACATTTACTAACTTAGTATATCTGATTCATATGTCTACTCTGCACTCTTGCTTTTGTTTTTCTTTGTTGTGCAGCGATAACCTTTTTTTGTAGCTACTGCTTTTTCTCTTCTGATATCAGCCCCTTGAGCAAAAGAGCACTAAATCACTAGTGGTTTAGCGCTCTAAATCTCAGTCTCCTGTTACAACAAACACTAAGCCACAAGATCAATCAAAGTAGCCATTTTGGGTTTGGGAGGTGGGACCTGACGAGTGGAAACATTGTACGGAACACTGGTCACAGAGATATGTTGTATGATTGATCTAAACGATTTCTACCATTAGTGACAGTTGGCTCATCCCTTGATATCATGGCTAGGGATGTAGTTGTTTTCTTTTGTAGCTGTGTATAATCGTGTCTTTGTGTATGGGTAGATGTTTGCTGTGCTGTTTTAGTTGTCAGTCGTTGTGTGCATTTTGACGTGTAGGCTATAGTTGTGTATGTGTGTGGTTAAGTGTAGTTGTGTTTTTGTAGTAGTGTGTCGTTGTGTGTATGCAGATGTGTATAGTCATGTCTGTGTGTTTTTGGCTAGTCGTGTTTGTAGTTGGGAGGGGTTGTCTAAAGCTGTGTCTGTGTAATTGTGTTGTTAACTAACTCATCGTATGAGAAACCTTTGCAGTGCAATATAGTTTAGTGTCACATAAGGTAGTTGCATCATTCTGTGTAATTGTGGAGTGGCTGTGTAGTTCTGTGAAGTAGCTGTGTATGTACTTCTGTGTAGTTGTATAGGTGTGCATAATTGTGTAGTGGCAGATGAGCTGCATATCCTCGGTTGTGTATGTGTAGTCAGAGTAAAACTGTGTAAAACCAACAAACAGGTGATTTGTTGGTTTCCTTCAATTCCTATGTAATTTTCTATAACCCAGACAGCACCACGATGGAGTTTAAAATTAAGACGGGCGGCGATGCTACATGTTGTAACTATAGCGTTTGTAGTCCCATCACAGTGGCCCGGGGCTTCCTCTGGCATCATGTAAGGGCGGGACGCATGAAGAGCTAACAAGCCCAATAGCTTGTAAACTACAACCATCCAGCGGTGAAAACACTGCTATCAGGGAATCCTCGATGGGCCTCCCTCGATGTATACATATATATATTAGCTTTACTGTTGCCTATTAGAGCAGACCAGTCAATGGAGTGTGTTGTAATGTAGTGCCCTGGGGAGGGGGGGGGACAATGTAAGGCTCTGGTGGGGCCGTGCATCCTCCTCCATTGTGATAGAAACAGTTAGCTTGATAGAGCTGACTGAAGATGGCCTTTGGACCTCATTTTAACTCTGGTTGGCCAATTATCCTGAACACTGTTTAATATTCGGTGTCAATATGGCGCATGCACCCACACATACAAACTCACACACATAAACACACATAGACATAAACACATATAAACACTCACACATACAATTCCATGCAGAGGTGCGTGATCCGTCTTGCTTCACAACGTTATTTCCATCAGTCATCAGTGGTGCAAATGCCTTGGTCAAGGGCTGTTAGGGTGATCTTTTGTGTACATTAGTCCACTTTATGCCCATTCATGGTCAAATCTAATCATGGCATTGTTTGGAAATTGCAAAGGAATGCATAAATCTCAACATATCTGCATTGTTTGTTCCGTAACTGCCCCGCACAGCAACTGCCTAACACACACAGGCCCCCACACATATGCACACACTCACAGACTTTGCAGCTTATGTTCTTTATGTATTTATCTTAATATCTATTTGTGCTTTTTTTCATTCATCAGTCATTTTTTTATTTTTTTATATGTTTTATTTAGCAAAATCGCCAGACAGCGCCTAACATTTTCCTCTCCTGTTGCAGAAATGCATGAAGTTCAACGTGGACGCGCCCATATGGCTGTCTAAACAGCAGATCCTATGCACCCTCAACCAGAGCCTGAAGGATGTGCTCAACTACGGCCTCTTCCAGCCCGCGTACAACGGCAAGGCTGGCAAATTCCTGGATGAGGAGCGACCACTGAGGGAGTACCCCTTCCCCTCCATCGCGCCTGTGCCGTACCTAGAGGTTAGTATCCACAGGTACTTCTAGGCCGGGGCCACCTGGCTCTGGGTTGGAACCAAACCAACAGGGACACCACACCAGGACCAGGGTTTGAAGGGTTTATTTACTATACAGACTTATTTAAGTCAGTGATAATCATGAGGTGGGAAAGACACATGGCTGGCGCGAATACATAATGTCAAGCTTTGGATAATCGCACGGTTTTCCGGACGAATGTTTGAATAGTTCATACAAAAAAAATCTGCATGAATTTAGGACATATCTGCTTACAATGTCATAAAATAACATGGAGCTCTCTGCGACAAAGGCAGTATCCCTGGCTCTGAATATCAGTATTTTATCAGCTAATCAAACAGGAAACATCATAGTTTACATGGAGGCCTGCGGGTGTTTGTCGTGCTTGAAATGCTTTAAAAAGATTTACATATAGATTTATATATTTACTGTTCATAAATATAAAGGATATTGTCTTTGTTGTTCCCCATCTTCAGGTTTTATGTTCAAACAGAGAGAGCTGTAGGTCTTCTGATAATAATGGTGTAGGAGAACAGAATTACTCATAAGACTATACAAGGAGTGTTAGCATGGCTTGAATGGGACAGATTGCATATCACACCATTTGGAAGTCATTTGAAAAACGGATTTTGTTCTGCAACGGTGCTGTGATACTATTTAAATGTTGCTTGTGAACGTATGTTAAGGAGGAGCTTACAACTCTACATACCTGTGTACGTGTTTGTGTACATGTCTACAGTCAGTCCGTCAGTCCATCCGTATATCATCAATTTATATTGATGATATATGTAGCCCTGTTACAGTAACATGTAGCCCTACTACAGTGTTTACATGTAGCCCTGCTACAGTGTTTATATGTAGCCCTGTTACAGTAACATGTAGCCCTACCACAATGTTTATACGTAGCCCTGCTACAGTGTTTACATGTAGCCCTGCTACAGTGTTTATATGTAGCCCTGCTACAGTGTTTATATGTAGCCCTGCTACAGTGCTAACATGTAGCCATACCACAATGTTTATACGTAGCCCTGCTACAGTGTTTACATGTAGCCCTGCTACAGTGTTTATATGTAGCCCTGCTACAGTGCTAACATGTAGCCCTACCACAATGTTTATACGTAGCCCTGCTACAGTGTTTACATGTACCCCTGCTACAGTGTTTATATGTAGCCCTGCTACAGTGCTAACATGTAGCCCTGCCACATTATTTATACGTTGCCCTGCTACAGTGTTAACATGTAGCTCTGCTGCAATGTTTACATGTAGCCCTGCCGCAGTGTTAACATATAGCCCTGCCGCAGTGTTAACATATAGCCCTGCCGCAGTGTTTACATGTAGCCCTGCCGCAGGGTTAACATGTCTCCCTGCTACAGGGTTAACATGTAGCCCTGCTACAGGGTTAACATGTAGCCCTTTTACAGGGTTAACATGTAGCCCTGCTACAGGGTTAACATGTAGCCCTGCTACAGTGTTTTGTCAGCTGCAGCTGTAGGTGGGTCACATTATCCAGACCATTATAGTGTGTGTTCTGAGATAAACAAAGATGGCTACTGTAAAGATAGTTGTGTGAAAGATATCATATCTCGTTATGCTGGCAGCAGATTTAGCTTTCACAGTGACCAGCTAGGGGTTGTAACAGTCAACAACAACAACAATGTACTCCATTTCTGTTTAGACTTGATCTGATATCTGACATTGATGGTTGAATGCACAAAAAAAGCCTACTGTAAAAAGAGTTGAAGGTTAGAAGACATGCCCAGGTTTTGCTTTTTTGTATTATAGTTTCTGTGTAGTACTCTTCTTTAATCTTTTGCTCTCTGCCTGTCTTTGTCTCCCTCTCATGGCCTTCACTACCATCCCTAAGTTTACTATCTCCCTTTCTCTCTCTTTCACCACCATCCCTGTTTATTCTCCCTCTCATCTCTCTCCCTTCCTATCTTTTCTCTACCTACTTTACTCCCTCTCATTTCTCCCACTTCCACTCTCTATCTCTACCTTACTCCCTCTCATCTCTCTCCGTGTCTTTTTCCCTCTCTTTCATGTCTCACCATTCCTCTCCCCCGTCTACATCTTCCTGGTTCTCTCTCCCTCAGCTGGCTCTCTTTCACTATTTCTCTCTCGCACTCTCACTCCCACTCTCTCTCTCTCTCTCTCTCTCTCTCTCTCTCGAAATGACAAAAGCAAAAGCAGCTCTTTCAGGGTGTTTCAGGCCCTTTCTTATTCAGCTTTTAATGGTCTTTTTTGTATGAAACCTGAATACATCCATGATGTTATCTTGGTTTATACTGCTCTGTGTAACTATAGACCAAAAGGTTTTAGCCAACGTCCATCTTTATATCCTGAGCCATTTCTCGCAGAAGAAATCAGCACATCAACCAGGAGCGTATGTGTTCACCTGCTTTGAACAACATGGAGGATGTGGAAATGATATTCAACACAGCTTCGTCTGTAATACTGCAATGCATCATCCACAATATTGTATTGCAGGGTTGGTGTTACCATACTGTCTCAGAGATACAGAACAGAGATACAGTATGTATGCATGAAATAGTTTAATTACAACATATAGTTCCACCAGCATACCCAGTGTGTGCGTGCGTGCGTGTTTGTGTGTGCGTGTGCATGGTCTATCCTTTCCATGTGAGAAGCATGAGAGGAGGGCACACATTTGAATCCAATGGCATGACTCCAGACAGCCGTTCCTCTTCCCCCGACAGGGAACTCCAGGCTCACTCTCAGGGTTCTCTTTCAGAGCTCACCCTCAGAGCTCATTCTCAGAGCTCCACACCAAACACCTCAAGGAAGAGGATGATCTGTGTGTTGAAGAGGACCATGGTTTTAAATGAGTTTCCGTCTCTATTCGCCCTAGAGCAAGAACCTCATCGCTCACAGTCATGCATGCTGCTGTGTCATTTGGACCGATGGCAGATGGACGGCCATATTTTGCACAGATGACTAAGGTCTCAGTGTCTGCTTTATGCATATATTTGGCATATCACTGCCAAAAATCGTGAACAAAAAAGATTTTGCGCGCACGCACAACTAACACATCCGTGCACACAAATCATTATTGTGAGCAGTTTTACTTCACTCGCATGCAGTATTTCTCTCCTTGCGAGAGCAGTAATATAGCCTGTGAGGAGATGCCGCCATACTGCTTGGTTGTGCTCATTTGTATGTGTGTGGTTGGGTGTATGTTTGTGTGCATGTGCACAAGCGTGCATGTTTGTGTTAATTTCATCTTTAACCTGAGACTTGCTTGTTTTGTCATTTACGTCTATCTCCATCTCTCTTTATCTGCATCGGAATTCCTATTGTGCTTGCAACAGCGTTTGTGTGTGTGTGTGGACCATTCTGTGTATGTGTGTGTGTGTGTGTGTGTGGGGGGGGGGGGGGGGGGGGGGGGAGGCTACGCTGTGTCCCCTGTGTGTGTGTGTGTGTGTGTGTGTGTGTGGGCCACAGTGTGTCCTCTTTGTGCATCTGTGTCTACGTCTGTGTGTGTGTATGGCCTGTGTGTGTATGTGTGTTTAACACACTGTCTTAATGGCACAACTCCATATGACATTGATTGGTCACCATTTACTCCCCCTTGCCCATGGTGTGCAGGGATGATTGGCAGGTCTGGATGAGCCTCTTAAAGCCCCTGGCTCTGTCACGGATTTACCCAGCTGGATAGCACCAACAACTGATTGTCTAAAAAAAAACATGCATACACACGCACACACCAGAGTTTGCCTGTGTGTGTAACCCACGGAGTACAGGACAGAGATTTTTAAAGAAGTCCAAGGTTCAGAGATCTGTCCAGCAACTACTCGGAACACATTAGAAATCTTTGGAAATATTTATAATAAAATAAAGTGGCCCCTGTATGCAAAAGCAAATCTATTCATTTTTATCCTGAAATTATAGAGCAGCAAATAATTATGTTCCTCCTTATATTCCAGGGGAGAGGAGGAAAATGCATGTTTTTGTAAGTCAATGGCTAGACTAGTAATTGGTTTTGAGGTGAGTCTATAGGTCTGTGAATAATGGGCAGCTGTCCTACAGGAAATCTGGGCCATCGCTCTGGGAAGATCAGCTTTGGGAAATAACAATGGCACGCCATAAAGATGCCATTAGGCACAGTGATTGTGTCTAACTTCGTTATGAGGACAATAATAATGAGGACAAGGGGTCCCTTAACACCTGGTCTCGTTCATTAAAGCCGTACACAACATACACATCGTGTAGTGATATTATGTGCAGACCTCTAGGGTTGGAAGAATGAGAGATCAGGTTGCTTGCTTAAAAGACACAGCTTTATTGAAATCAAAATACAATTACATGACAGACCCTACAGGCTACCCTAACACTACATCTGTATTAAAGGTGCTGTAGGTACAATTTGAGAGTTGTAAAGAGACAGGGCAGAAAAGAGTGAAAGACAGCACGATTTTGACACGAAACAACCCTAAAAATGCCCCCTCCATCTCTGCTCCCACCCTCCCCACATTTATTATCCTTTGAAAAGTGTTGAATTTCACACACCTGTAATTGACTCAAGAAATCTTCCTGAACCAATCAGATAATAGGTGCCCTGATGGGTTAAAAATGACCTAAAATCGAAAAAGTCTCATACAGAGTGCATTTCACTCATTAATAGCTAATGGATGGCTATGCTATTTTGAACAATGTACACTCAAATAATAGTGCTTAAATCTTACAGACAGCACCTTTAACGATTCTTCTCCAATGCACCCAATTCCTTGCCTTTTCAGGTAGTGACTGAAAGGACCCTGTTGGACTTGGCTTACTTATTCCTTCATTTCTAATCCCTATATAGTAAACACTACAGTACATTATTTAGGGAACAATTAAGGCAGGGAATAGAGGGCTTTTGGACACTAATTATGTGCCGGAAATCTATCCGTGTGACGTGTATTGGTCGCATAAACCAGCCGACATATGTTAGATGACACACAATAAAAGTCTATTTGCATAAAGCTGTGACGACCATCTCTATCAAAATCTAAACCTGCTATGCCTCATGGGAATCAGTTGGACACTTATTTTATGGTGCGTTATGGATAGTAAGTAGTGCACTATACAGGGAACCACATTTGTACACTCGTTCACCAATTTCAGACACACAATAGTGTCGACACTACACAATAGTGTCGCCCCAAGCATAACACTATATATATAGGGCACAAGTGAAAATGTTTGGACACAGCCTATATATGAACTCTGTTAATCATACTCAATCATACTTAATCATGTCTTTCAGCTGTGGCTGCTCTTCAAAGTTCAAAATGGTGACAATAAACATCTTTAGCTAGCAATTAGTTAGCTATCATCTATTTGTATTGTTTAATTAAATACAATATTACACTCACACTATATGAGTTTGGTAAAGATATACATAAACTGAAGTTAAATGTATATGTGTAAGTTTCTAAATTGGCTTTGTCCTGATGAAGGACTGATATTTATGGTTTTTGGGTTGCCCTCGTTAAATGGCATGTTTCAAAATGCAAGTGCTCATGTATTTTTCATTTAGAATGTAAAAAGTGAACTTAAATGATGCACACTAATTTGAATAATATTTGTAGTTGTGAGAATGCAAAAAAGACAGGTCAAGCTCACGGTACAGTATAGAACAAGACTAATTACACTATGGCTTTTAATCAAGGTCCACTGCAGCAAAATAACATAAATATATGCAGCATCCATTCCATGTTGGATACAATGATACTGCCACACATATGTATTAACATATCTACAATATATACATCTCTGCTCCTAAATGTATTGTGTTGATGATGTTGCATCCTGTGTATTCACCCATCATATGTTATTCTTGGTTTGTTTCAGTTCCGTTATAAGAGGCGTGTCTACACTCAGACTTACCTGGATGACAAGCAACTGTCTAAACTACATACCAAGGTAAGAGCGTGAGGGACTTTGACAACCTTTTAAATGGAATGTAGCTACCAACTAGGCCATATACTGTGAACCCAGACTTGTTTTAAGTGATAAAGCTTCTTTAAATTAATCCTGCCACCCATCTTACTTATCCTAAGTAAGATGGGAGATTTAATTGGATAGATTCTGCTCAAAGCAAAAATACTTTTAAAAAGTGTCTGAATTGTTTTAATGTGCTTTGGGGAAACAGCAGCTCTAGACTTAAAAGCAGCAGAAGGTAAGTGTGTAGCTGTCAGAGCATAGCAGTCTGTCTGTAGAAACAAAAATATAAATACAGTATTTAGAGATTTGGATTAACCAATCAACAACCATCATTTAGTTGCTTTTAACCATGTAGCGGGACAATATCACAGAATTTACTTTTGATCGATTTCCTTGCAATACTCTTTTGTCATCAGAATCCTCACATACAATTTTCAGATTTCACATTCTCAGAAAACGTATCCATCTGTCAAATCTTACATCAACTCCACTACAGATAGGATGATGAAGAACAATCAAAGCGTGATTACACAACCATTTATGTAATCAAATAGTGACGTTGTGGCTGTCGACTTATGTTGCATATCGGATGTAATTACGGGCCGGCCTCTTTTTCAATCAACATGGAATATTATTCTCAACCACAATGTCAACATCCCTGTATCTACCCCCTGACTGGATAAGTGTAATTGATTTGAGTGTGTGTGTGTGTGTGTGTGTGTGTGTGTGTGTGTGTGTGTGTGTGTGTGTGTGTGTGTGTGTGTGTGTGTGTGTGTGTGTGTGTGTGTGTGTGTGTGTGTGTGTGTGTGTGTGTGTGTGTGTGTGCAATAAGTCATGTAGCAGTGATCAGCAGGAGAGGAGTATTTGCATAAAACCCCATAAGGGGCAGAAGAATTTCACCACAGTAATACATTCCCTGTGTGGGGTGTACTGGCTCTTATATTGTATTGTCTTTTGTTGTATTGTTGATTGTTATATTGTTTATTGTTTATTTTATTAGAGTGTGAGGATGAATGATTAATGATTAATGGTTATTAAACTGCATTCATATACCAGCATTCTGGCCACAAAAGCCACAAAAGCCACAAAAGCCACGTGTTTTATGTTCAATGCCTCACACTCCATACCACACACACACACACACACACTAACTGACTGACACACATGCAAGACATTCATCAGTTAATCAGGAACAGTTTCGCGAAGGATGCTTTGCTAAAGGGCACTACAACACGTCAGGCTATGTGTGTCACAGTCATAAAGACAGTGTGAATGCATTCCTAGTCGTAACAGTGGAAATACAAGCTGCTGGGGATTTCTTATTATGCACTGTAAAGCAAGTTCCCTCACCCGTTGCACCATTGAAATCCGTCAGCCTCTCCTCTTCTTAGCATCGGAACATTCCTTACACGCAAGACAGCATGTGCGCAATCCTTAGTTTTTTTACAGGCCGCTCAGTGGTTTGAATTGCTGGCTTGTAATGAGCCGCACAATAATAAGGTGAGGTGTTGGGAATAAATAACAAATCCTCAACAGCTTTCTCTTTCCTCAAGACAGACCCTCTGTGGCCGTAATGCCCCTCTCATCATCGCCTGGTGGTATGATTCCCATCATCTGGCCCATTGTGGTTATCCCAGGCCCCTGCTGTACGGTCACTGATTGATTTTCTAACTATGCTCAACGTGCACACATGTAATAACCGGAGATCTGTACAGAGACGGTTGAGGAGGATATTGAAGATGAGCAGCAAGACAGGGAGAGATAAGTACCCATAGAGAGATTTCCGAACATTGGTTGAGTTTTTACAACAATGGCCGTGTAGTACTCAATGTCGCTGCTGAAATAGCGATTTTACTGGACAACGCAATAAAGTTCAGAATCTACATTGTGCGTTCTACAGCGCACCCGTTTGCTAATGTGTTCAATCTCCCTGCAGCGGTTCGCTTTTGGACGGTGTAAATGATCCATCTGCAAGGATGACTGTGATAGAAAGTCATGTTGTGGCCAGGAGAAATGGAACTAGTGTCTCTCTCGGAAACAAACACGACGTAATGTCACGCCAATGAGCGCACTGAATACATGTGTGATAGACACAAACGGGAGTGTGACCGCAGCTTTTTTGGTGGTGGCAATATCCAAAAGTGTTGGAGAGAGGTTGAGACCCTGCAGTGATAGTGAGAAAATATTCTGAATGGAAACCGTATCTCAAGTGTTGTTGTTGTTGTTGTTGTTGTTGTTGTTGTTTTTCCGACAATCACATTTTAAGTGGGCTGTTAAGAGTGTGTCCACAGAGGTCTGGGGTGTGTCTGACGTCTCCTTCACCAAAATAATTAGCAATTATGAAAGTTAACTAAAAGTTTTTGTCTGACTCAAACAATTTTCTATTATCTTAAGATAGAACATTTCCTCTCTAATATATGTCATATTTGTGTACCATCTTTTTTTGTGATGCATATCGCATGTGCTTCCCTACGGGTTTTTCTCAGCACCAACTCTAAACATCTATCAGTAGACACTTTACAATAAGTACAATAAATAATATTTAACCAATAATTAACATTAGTTATTGCAGTAATATGCTATTATATAGCATTAGCATAGGGGTAAGGGTTAGGGTTAGGGGAAGTGGGTTAGGGTAAGGTTTAGCAGGTAATATTGTTATGTAAACTACATGTTGTCTTGTTGTCTTTTCAAATGTCCCCTTGTGAACAATAATGATTTTTGAATTTGAACTTCAAGTAGGGTTAACCCCAACCCTAACCCTATTAAATAATGTATAAATGAATACCTTAGTTAACATGAACACTATAACCTTAGTTAACATACTACCATTATTTAACATGAACACCATTAGCAAATGATTAGTTAACGTTTAATAACTGTTGGTTGTGTACTGCATTTACTTTTTTGAATTAATGGTTAATTAATGTACCCTTATTGTAAAGTGTTACCCATCTATCAAATGAGATGCATGTTCTTCCCCCTTCTCATGATGTCTATTTATTTGATCTATGGACGACTTTATTGTTTGTATTTACATTTCACTGAACAATGACACACCATGGCACACGGTATATTGGGCCAGATGTTCACATTTTCAATCTGCAACTCCTCCCTTTGCTCTCATTGGCTGAGGTCAAACATTAGCCTACTTTTAAACACATGAAAGCTCTGTAGCTTGAGGCTACGAGGTGCCGTTGAGGTCAACATTGATTGGACGCCGACATCCTCCATGTTTCACTCTACTCCCACTTTCTCTCTCTCTCTCTCTCTCTCTCTCTCTCTCTCTCTCTCTCTCTCTCTCTCTCTCTCTCTCTCTCTCTCTCTCTCTCTCTCTTTCTCTCAGCATCATCAGGTGCATAGATGGGAACCCCACGATCAACCCCTGCTGATCGTGTGAGGTGCTTACATGTACTGCATGTGTGTTTGTGTACATGTTGAGGACCAATGATAATGTAAGCACGTTCCCAGGCGTTCTCATCCAGCAGGTCGCTGGAAAAGGATGCTTTGAATGTGTGCATAGTGGTGATAGATGGGGAGAGACTTCCAAGAGAGGGATATCCATTTCTGTTCCTTGTTTCAGATATTGCTTTGTCAAATTCTTCCTTACAAAACTCGTATTTTTTCTTATTATTGTTGTTATGGGTGTTGTATTCTTTATTGTTATTCTTCTTGCTCCGGGGTCTGTTAACTGACCTACATATCTCACATGAAGCAATAGATCGGAAAATTGTGTTTCTGTCGTAGGAGGGACCAGAGCTGACCGGATGCTACCCCATAATACTCAGCAAGCCCTCCATAGTCTAGGTAATTTGTGGGTTGGCCATGAGATGGCTACGGCCACAAGGATAGCATTCACAACCAATTTTGTACTGCTTTGTCTTCTGTCCTTCTAAATGCAAACACACGCATACACACACAAACACACACACAAACACACGCACACACACACACACGCAAGATCATTAACAAATAGATTAGTAAACAATATAGTAATAGAAAAATGCTAATTTGGTAAAATGAGGGGAAATTGTGAAACCTCATAATGGGAGCTCCACTCCAGATCCTTTGCATGGAGAATTGAGATGCTAAAAGCCTGTTCACAGCAGGAAAATCATACCTGTTTCCTCACCCAACCGCACACGTAGCTTATGGAGTTTGTAGCGTTGAAAGCTTTGTACCTCATTAAAAAGAATATGAATGGAGGAATAGTGTGTACTTCAAATTCTTGTTTTATGCCGAACTGGGCCGCCGCCTGCACCCCGTTGGCCTCCTCTTGTCTCAGTATTTAAACGGATGGCAGGTGAAGGCTGCTGCTGTGCTATATTTTAAGATTTCAAGAATCGCACAAAACAATATCTGAAGAATGTAGGAATACACATTTTCAGAATTATGGATATTTTTGTTCAATACCAAGAGCACAGCTTTTTCCATCACGTGGGTTTCGGGGGAGTTGTGATGGTACATTTGACAGTGGACGGGAATTACATTATTCTATATTTCTATGTATTCTATTTTGTTCAGAATTCTGTCAAAACTGTACACTATTTCTTACAGGACCTTTGACTAACCTCAGTCAAGCTAATATCACATCATATTAAGAACTAATTTTAAATAGTATTTAACTAAAGTGGAGAGAGAGAGACGTTGAGAGATATGTGACAGGGAAGATGTTTGCTATGCACACACAGACCTGCTGCTAGCTTCTGGCTACAAGTTGATGCTCATTTAGACAGAGCTTAGCTTCGACCTGATGCACAAATGCCCGTGTACACACACACACACACACACACACACACACACACACACACACACACACACACACACACACACACACACACACACACACAATACAAGAGGGGTGAAGCTTGTAGGCTGTGATACTGCCATTGATATATTCACGTCTTCATAGAGCAGACGAGCTGCATGGTTTTAATTCTGATCTTGGATGGTTTGAATGGAATTGGAGTAAGCACACAGAAACACAACAATGCACCCCAAGGCGTGGTGTGCGGTCAGAGTGATGAATGGATGGATAGATGGGGGCAGGGCAGAGGAGCCAGCTCAACAAGGCATTATTATAGTAGTAGTAAGTAGAGGACTTAGTAACGCACTAGTTGGTAATGTGGTCACTAATTGAGGAGATGGATCCCAGCTAATTCACTGCAATGATCATTGGGCCTCTACATCCCTGACACACACACACACACACACACACACACACACACACACACACACACACACACACACACACACACACACACACACATACATACACACACACACACACACACACAGAGCAGGTCAGCTGAAACAACACCACCACAATACAGAGCGATGGGATCTCATTTACTGTGGTACGAAGTATTTGCTTGGCTTCATTCGTTTTCCAGCTCATTATGAAAATGATGATATTTGATGCCTTTCTGAAAATGATTCACTTTTTCACACTTCCTAAACAAAAGTGCATTTCCCATGATCTGGATAACCCTGGATAAAACATTGGTGATGTGTTATTCTGTTATAATAATTACGGCAATTATGATAATTAAATACCCACCCTGCACCCACTGCACTCAGTGTCCACTGCTGTCTAGTATTGTGAAAGGCTAAAGAAGCAAATTCCAAAAGATAGCTGGGAAACCAGTTGTGGAATGACCAAATCTCTGGCCAAATGTACTATGGCAAACCAATTGGGTCCATTGTGCTGAACTGTGAAAGCATCATAACACATCATGAATGAATACAATTCTAGAGCAATGTTATACCGCCCACTTTGAGACTTGACGTTGAGGCTGTGCGAGTAATCTGAATGAAGAATCCCACTTTAGTGGTTCACTTACAATGACACCACTGTGGAAGGGGTCTTGCTCGTGATCGTGTTCCTACATAGGTTTGCACCGTCTGTATTTCAGTGACGTATGTTGAACTGGGAGGGAGATCTGTGGAAAACAATATAATCCACAACAAAACACACAAACACACACACACACATGCATTCTCACAGACACACACACACACACACATGCATGCTCACACACACAAACACGTATGCATGCCCTCACACACACACACACACACACACGCATGCTCACACACACAGACACACACGTGTGCATGCCCTCATACACACACACAAACAAACACACACACACACGTATGTATGCATGGGGGAATCTGCACCAGAGGGAGCATCCCTCATGTATAATCCCCCATGAGAGAGAGAGAGAGAGAGAGAGAGAGAGAGAGAGAGAGAGAGAGAGAGAGAGAGAGAGAGAGAGAGAGAGAGAGAGAGAGAGAGAGAGAGAGAGAGAGAGAGAGAGCAAGATAGAGCAAGATAGAGAGCAAGAAAGTGTGTGAGAGAGAGAGAGATAGAGGTATCCACAAGATCAGTCACACAATGGCAGGGGTGGGATTTGCGTTGAGCTCCCCAGAAGAGACCTATGTGTTCAAAAATGTTTTACTCTAATCGTATAAGTGGCTTGTGTGAGAGGGTCAATAGTGTAGTGTAGTTGTAGTGTAGTGGACGTTTATTGCAGTGGCCTGGCTGTGTTCTGTGGTGTGGTTCAGTGTTTGACTTCCAGCCTAAGGTTCTGAGTTTGGATGCCAATTTCCTCAGCCTACCTGTCGGCATCCTTGTGTAAGACGCCCAACCTCTTCATGCTCTGTATTCTGCTCTGTATCTATAGTTTCTTTGGATGCAAGCATCCACTTAGTGACCAAAAAGAGCGTGTCTGTGTGTATGTGTGTGTGTGTGTGTGTGTGTGTGTGTGTGTGTGTGTGTGTGTGTGTGTGTGTGTTTTCTTAGGTAGGTTATTTTAACTCCTCTACTTTTTCCCATCAAATTGATTGCTTGTAATTTAATCACGCTTTTACATTGACAGATGGACCTACAATCAAATCAGCACCCATGGTTTTGCTCAAATATAAATGGTAACATCCATCTATGTCCTCATTGAAGACCTCTAGCAGATAAATCAATGTTTTTATTTATTGTATCAATTTAGTTTGACATAGTTCTTGGTATTGGGTTTTTGTATGGTTTGTATGGTTTTTGTATTGGGGATATTCTCTGTTACCTTTATTTCAATATCACCACACTACACCAAAACATACCAACAACAGGCCCAAATGCACAAAAACAGTACAATAGACTAGCACAACATACCGCAACTAACAATACCTCAACGTAAAGCTAGCCACTACACAACACAACACAAACAGTACACCGGCATTACATCATGGCACACCAAAACACACCGCGACGATACACCGACATCACAACACACAACAACACACAACAACACACCACACTTGTGAAAAGTACAACACTCAAACTCTTGAAAGGAAAGAGATCAGGAAACCGCCAAATAAAGTTTAAGACAAATGCCGAGCTGGTCTGCAGAACACCTGCTTTTCCAGCTTTGGGTTTTATTGTCTCACTCTGTGATTCCTCCCATAAGCTCCAAGCCAGTGTTATTATCAAACAATGCCCATACATGGCTTCAACATCAACCAACTTCCTTCTTTCCATTCTGTTCATGGTCAACTTGGTTTGCCACGTATTGGTGGCAAATCTTTCACCCAGTTTCCCTCATCCTTTAACCTTGCCTCCCTTATCCATCAAAGGAACACCCAGTTCCCCTCATCCCTCGCCTTCCTTATCCATACCTTTCACAACACTTTTTAACCATCAGGTTGTCTCAACCTCGTCAGAAGAATTCTATTGTACAAGGAATATTAGTACATACTTGTGGCACAAAACATCTGATGATCTTTTTAAGAAGCAAGAGTCTCTTCAGGAGACTCTGTTTTTCCATGCTTATGTCATTCAAATAGCATATAAGGCAAGATATTGATTATAATCCTTCTAAGGGTATAGTCAAATTCTCCCACAACCACAACCCATCACAACACCAACATCACAACACACCACTGACATCCTACCACAACACACCAACATCACACCACAACACACCAACAACACAACACAACACATCACACCACAACACACTAACATCACAACGCGCCACAACACACCAATAACATCACAACACACCACCGACATCACACCACAACACACCACACCATCAACATCACAACACACCACTAACATCACAACACACCACAAAACACCAACGTCACACCACACCACAACACACAACACCACACCATCAACACCACAATACACCACTAACATCACAACACACCACAACATACCAAATAAATTGAGAAACAAGAACCCGGCACCAACATCCAACCAACATCCAACCAACACCCAACAACGAAAACTTACGTCACAACACACCACAACACAAACATCATAACACACAGATCACACCACAACACACTACACCAACATCACACCACAACGCAAACACTCTACCCCAAAAACACTGCAAATACAAATGCTGCAAACACTAAATACACCAGTATCACACCAACACAACCATCACTTCTAGGCTGTTTTCCCCTCTAGACTATGTTCCCTCCGTCTCCCTTCTGCTTTCTCTCTCCTCTCTCTCTCTCTCCCCTTAAGCTCTTCCTCTCTCCTCCCTCCCCTCTCTCCCTCGTCCAGCACAAACTGCCCCTCTCTTGTCCCTCCAGTGGGTCTATGCCCTCGCCTGGGAGTGCCTGTATGACCGCGCATGAGCGGGTTCACTCTCGTTTATGCATGCATGCGTGTGTGGGGTGCGTGCATGCATGCGTGTAAGAGTTTGCATTATTCCCTGCCAAGGCAAGGGGACGAGGGAGTGCGTGTGTGTGTGTGTGTGTGTGTGTGTGTGTTAGGGAGAGAGGAGAGAAAGCGAGAGGGAGAGGAGAGCAGAATAGAGTGATGTTAGTGGAGGAACATAGGAGAGCGGAGGAGTGTAGGTATGGGGAAGCGATGGAGAGCCATGTGGACGATGTGTTGGCATTGGGGATGTAGCAGAGCAACTGAAGCTTGTGTGTACATGTGAATGTGTGTATGTGTGTGTGTGTGTGTGTGTGTGTGTGAGTGTGTGAAATGGGCTCGGCTCTGGGCAGAAGAGAAGAAGCCGAGAGGAAGGCGAGGAAAGCGGAGAAAGCCAGGAAGGCCAGACTAAACAGCAAGGTAGCTTCCATTCATCCTATCTCTTTCTTTTAACACTGTCTCTCTGTTCTCTTCTGATAACCCTCTCCTCCTGTTTCCCCAACTACCTACCTATCCATTCCCTCCTCTGCCGTCTCTCTATTTCTCCCTCTTTCCTGTTATATTTCCCTTTCTCTGTCTCTCCTCCTCTCCATCCATGTCTATCTACCTGCATCTCTGTGGCTTTCCCTCCCTCTGAATGCTAATGCTCTTCGTTCCTCTAAACTTTCTCCATATGTCTGGCCCTCTCTATGTATCTGAGTCTCTGTCTCTGTCCCTATCAGTCTTTCACTCTAATTTCTTCCTGAGTCTGGTGCTATTTACCAATATGTGGATATTTTTCTCTGGATGTGATGGTATTACAAAGTGTGTGTTTGTGTGTGTGTGTGTGTGTGTGTGTGTGTGTGTTTGTCTAGTGTGTCTCTCTGTCTGTGTATGTGTGCGCGTGTCTGTCTGTCTGTCTGTCTGTCTGTCTGTCTGTCTGTCTGTCTGTGCGTGTGTGTATGTGTTTTTGAACCGGACAATACTTTGCCTTGTAGTGTTGTCAGTCTATTATCATAATGGTCTTCTGTCACATTCCAGTTCTAATTTATGCCACTGATGCCCTCGGGTGGCCACCGCTCTTACTACTGTTTATTACCGTACAGTAGGCCACATCTGGGTGTGTCACACCAAGAGAGAACATGAAACCGATAGAGATACAGGTATAGCGAGCATGATACAAATAGAGAGAGCTATAAGTAGAGAGAGCATGGTACATATAAAGAGAGATATAGGTAGAGAGAGCATGGGACATATAGAGAGAGGAATAGTAAGAGAGAGCATTATTCAGATACAGATAGAGAGAGATAAAGGTAGGAAGAGCATTGTAGGAGCCAATTTCCTTGGTTTCATTTCATACATATAGAGAGATATTGGTAGAGCGAGCATGATACAGATGCTGAGAGGTTTAGGTAGAGAGAGCATGCTATAGATAGAAAAAGCACATACAGATAGAGAATGATTCAGATAGAGCATGTTACAGAGAGATAGCTTGAAACAGAGCATGATACAAAGAGAGAGACAGCATGATACAGCGAGAGAGAGAGAGCATGATACAGAGAAAGAGAGAGAGTATGAAACAGAGAGAGCATGATACAGAGAGAAAGAGTGCATGATACAGAGAGAGAGAGAGAGAGCATGAAACAGATAGAAAGAGCATGATACAGAAAGACAGTGAGAGAGAGATAGTGAAGGAGACAATATAGAAAGCTACTAAGACAAGGTTGTAAACGCGCCGGGTTAAAGCATCCGGGAGAGACACAGCCAGTCACTGACGAACCCACAGCTCCACTGTGAGTTCTGAGAGGTGTGGGCAGGTGGGTCCGAGAGGGTCCGGGTCTGGGCGGAGCTGTCACTTCCAGGGAAAAGCGGCTGTTATTTAACACGGGAGCTGTCAGCTCTCCCGGCTCCCGGGGGCCAATCAGACTCCACAGCTGTCAAGTAGACAGCAGAACACAGTGCGGGCTGCCGGACGCACTTTATAGAGCTGCTCCACGGGGGGGAGATACAGTAGATATGTACAGTAGGGCTTGCGTTATACAACCTTATCTGCATAGATTGTGGTGTTGGATGAATGTACATATACTGCTGTGTGTGTGTGTGTGTGTGTGTGTGTGTGTGTGTGTGTGTTTGGTGTGTGTGTGTGTGTGTGTGTGTGTGTGTGTGTCTGTGTGGACTTGCGTTTGTAGTTGTTTAAAAGAGCAGAAGACAGACAGAGAGACAGGAGTAGTGAGGGAGGAGAGAGAGGGAGGGAGGAAAGAGAGGGAGGGAGGGAGAGAGAGGGACAAAGTAGAACAAAGTAATTGATTCCTAGGCACTGGTCAATATGATCTCTCCGAAACCAGGCCATCTGTGAAACTCTGACCCTAGGGACTTTATCCTAGAGGACAGCAAGCTCTCTCTTTTTGTCTCTCTGTCTCTCTGTCTCTCTGTCTCTCTTCCTCACTCTCTCTCTCTCTCTCTCTGTCTCTCTCTGTCTCTCTGTCTTGCTGTCTCTCTCTGTCCCTGTCTTTCTCTCTCAGTCTCTCTCTATCTCTCTCGCTTTCTCTGGGAGAGAGAGCGTTTGGGCTAACTCAATTCATTCTAGCAAAGTCACAAAGCCATAGCAATGAATTACAAATAAAGGCTACTCACTGAGTGGGCGTAAGAATGTCGCAAGAGTCTCTGTTGCAGGGAAGTTGTTATGTTTTTATGTATATAACAATGTATTCATATATATGAATATATTACAATGTATCATGATGGCTACAGATTCAATTTTACACATCAGAGATTGGCACATGAGAATGATTAAAAAAATACTGGAGGTTGCCTTCAAATGGCGACGCCTCTTACTTATTGATAGAAAGTTGAACTGTTCATTCATGTGTCATTCAACTGTGGCTATGTTTCTGAGTTAAATGCATAAATGTAGGTGTATATTTATTTGTTTTCCACACACTTGTCTCCAAAGCAATTTCAAAGTGAGGCTGAACAATCAGTCTAGGCTATAATCACTATTGGAGCAACTACAGTCCAACCAAGTGAAACCAAGTTCCAAAAGTCATACAAGGGCAGGCAGCCAGAAAAAAAATACTTTTCTTTTTTTCTTTTACTAATTTATCATTTATTTTAACTTTCTTATATGTATAAACTAATTTCTCTCAGGATTAAGTCTGACCAGGCAGTCATCATCAACTGCTAAATGACTACATTATTGTGCCCAATGATGTATGGGTTTGGTTTCTCTGTTTCACTTCCTATGGGTGTTTTATGTGGTTACATTAATTTTTTACCAGAGTTTACAAATGTTCAGATATTTCCCGAATGTTGTTGTGAACTTATATATAATAGTCTTCCCAAGGCATAACTTGGAGCTGTGTTCAGTCTTCATGTCCTCATCGGGATCAGGGTGTCCTCATATGACCGCTCATTTGGCTACCGGTGCTCATGTGTATCTCGATGTCAGGGTGTGTGTGTGTGTGTGTATGTTTGCTTGTGTGTGTTCTCTCTCTGTTTGTGGGCACATTACCGATCCTGATTCAGCTCTTTCTTTCTCTGCATCCCTGTTTCTGATGACAGCATACATTCCACCCATTCCCTAACACACAACTGACTAGCAAACATATACGTAGGTAACCCCTCCACACACACACACACACACACACACACACACACACACACACATGAACACACACACACACACCCACGCACACAAACACACACACATAAACACACACACACACTCACATTTTGTAGTGAATAAGTTATAAACTGCTCGATACCTATGACCACCATAAATATGTGTGTTTGTGCATGTGTGCGTGCATGTGTGTGTGTGTGTGTGTGTGTGTGTCTGTGTCTGTGTGAGTGAAAAAGAGATTGCGTGCATGTGTCCGTGTATTTTTATTTGTGTGTGTTTGTGTGTGTGTGTGAGAGAGAGAGAGAGAGAGAGAGAGAGAGAGAGAGAGAGAGAGAGAGAAGAGAGAGAGAGAGAGAGTGTACGTGCGTGCATGTGTGTGTGTGTGTGTGTGTGTGTGTGTGTGTGTGTTGCTAGTAATATGCGTGCTGAATCGGTTAATAGAGAAGACAATGGTGGGCAGAGGGTTCTGCCAATGCGTGCTGGCTGCTGAGTGCACCGGAGGGACCCCAGCAGCTAGGATCCCAGTACAATAAGCCCACACTCTGCTTGTGTGTTGTTGACACACACCCATGGACACACGCAGAGCCCTGGATTTCTCCGGGGCTCTCTCGCTCAGCTCAATCAGTCCAAACAACACACAACTAACAGTGTTAACTGTGAACGAACCTTAACTGTACCTGCAGCGCTGTACCTCTACTATCTATTGCTCTTGTCTGAGATTAGCAAGGAGTCGACATGCTGCTACGCAAGCAGAAGGCTGCCAGGAGTCATACCATGGAGGTCAGAAGCCACTCAGTATTACCTAGCTATTGTGGAGACAATGAGTTAGCTAATGTAGCTGCTACTTGTAGGGGTACCATGTGTAGCCACTGAGATGCGCCAATGTGCTAACAGATTCTAGAACTTTGAGTAGAGCTTTGAGTGGTTGCTTCAGGTTTATATACAAGACCGCTGTTAAAACTGTTCTGTTGGAGTTTAAGTGATTGATGCATTGCTGCTTACAGACTTTGGATGAACTGATATGAATTCCAGGGAATTGTCTACTTTGGCACATTCTCTGATGACTGATAATGATGAGTCTGATAATGGTTATTCAGATAATGGTGACTGTAATGGTTGCTTTGACAGTGATGACGTTGATCATGTTGACTCTGATATTGATGACTAATAATGAGACTCTGATAAAGGTGACTCTGGTGTTGACTCTGATAATGATGATGAATGATGATGATATGAAACCATAAAGAGGTGGATAACGTGCCACAGTTTATGTCAAATGGTGCTAGTTCTATGACAGTATTTGTCTGTTTTCAGTCTGTATGCGTAGGAAATTCATTTTATTTATTGATAGACATTTTTCTACTTAATGTATGCATCGCTATAGTGGCTTGTTTTGTATGGTTGAATTATTCATCCCTAAGTGTGTATGTGTATGTGTTTGTGTGTGTGTGTGTGTGTGTGTGTGTGTGTGTGTGTTAGTGAGTGCAGGTGCGTGAGTGTGTGCATGCGTTTTATTTGTTTTGCTGGGGGTGTGTACGTTTTTGAAGTAGGCCAGTAAAGGTGTATATTCACTGGGTTTTCCACTTCCTACTTGTTCATTCATTGATCTGCTGTTTCCTTGTCTTCAAAAATACATCTTTAACTCTGCATAAATACACAATGTTAAACAACCACACACAACTATAAACAACCACAAACAGCTGTAAACACTGGAGTCTTACATGTTAGACAAACGTTGAGTAGGCTTCATGTTTTGAGAAAGCACGGCTGTGGGAAGACACAAAGCTATACAATCACAGTGAATCTAATCTAAGAGCAAGGCCTCACCACAGTGATTGGAGGGGCAGTAGAATCACGAAGCATGTAGGGGGGGGATACGGGTTGTAAAGTCTGACTCTGGCATCTACGGGTTTCTTGATTAAAGAACAGGCTAAAGGGGTCAGCCTGTAAACCATTTGAGGCTGACCAGCCGTGAGCATACAGCTCATGAGCTTCAATACTTCAATTAGGAAGAAGGCATCCATAGGCACATGGGGAGCTAATGCAATGATCATCTACAGTTAATGTTTGATAGTAAGGAGGATCATACAGTTAATATTAACTATGATGAATAGACTTAGTCATATATCGCTACACAGTTCCACACATCAACCTTCCTCATGGATAAGCCTAATGTTCAGAAATGCCCACTCCTTTAGATCCTCCAAAGTTAATCTACCGTCAGACTGTGAATGCACACCTTTTACACATTTCAATATTTGTGTTCCGCTCCTCGCTCCTCGCTCCTTTCTCCTCGCTCCTCTCTCCTCGCTGCTCTTGCTTCTTGCTGCTCTTGCTTCTCGCTACTCTCTTGCTCAATCACTCACTCTCTCACTCACTCATTCTTTCACTCACTCACTTGATAAATCTCTCACTCACTCACTCTCTCACTATCTCACTCTTTCACTCACTCACTTGATCAATCTCTCACTCACTCACTCACACACTCACTCTCACTCTCTCACTCTCTCACTCACTCACGCCCTCGTCACTCGCTCAGTCCCTCACTCTCTCACTCACTCATTAATTCACTTGTGTGTGTGTGTTGTTAGATCCGTCACTATGTGAAGCTTGTTGTCCTGTAGCGGTTGTTAACAAGCTGGTGGGGAGATTCGCCCAGCCCCTAATTACTGTATACCAGACGCCTACCCCGCTTACTTCGGCGCCCCACCTCTGGGCATAACCCTGGCCAGAACCGTGGCTGCCGATCGCGTCTGTGTAGTAGCTCTCCCCTGGGACCTGTGCACTTGGAAGTTTGCTGGGATTTATTTAAGAGTTTGGAAAGGACTAACTCTAGGGATATGTTTCTTCGATGAGGACTAAGTAACCTCTTAGAATCACGATGCTTGTTCCGTCTCTACCGGTGTCCGAAAGAAGAGGGCGTCGCCCAATGAAAAATGGTTAAAATGATTTTATTTGCTGGATTACAGGGGGGGACATTGCATAAAGCTAAAAATACCATCAATAAGAAGTCAAAGGGAAAAAAAAGAATAATAAAAAAGATACTTTCTATAAGTAATCTAAAGAAAAGGTTAAAACAACGATCACACATATGGCTTACTTGTGGTGTCAAGCCGTATCAATTGCCGGGGAGAAAGGGAAAAAATCCCTTTTTGGAACATGGCCGAAAAAGTTATATTAGTTTTTTCTGTCCGTAATTCTTCTGTGGGCCCGCAGCTGTAAGCCTTCATAGCTTCTTAGGGCTATGGCGCCCCACGTTGGGCGCCACTTGTTAGATCCGTCACTATGTGAAGCTTGTTGTCCTGTAACGGTTGTTAACAAGCTGGTGGGGAGATTCGCCCAGCCCACAAACTATGGTCAAGGGGGAAGGACGAAGCGGGAAAGTGCCCCACCAACCCAGCGAGCACCTTGGAAGGAGGATAGGAACACAGGGTTTTATCCCTCACAAGAGGAACAGTCATCCCGTAACCAGCCGAAACAACACGATCAACAATATACAAGACCGTTCCACCAGACTTCGTATTTTGACAGGCAAAGCCCCCTGGATCGAGGACCAGGCGGGAGAAAGTGCACACCAGCACCAAGACGACCCATAGAAAGCCCACCACAAGGAGGGGGAGGACCCCCTCTGGTTCTATTAGTTTCTTCTGTGGGCCCGCAGCTGTAAGCCTTCATAGCTTCTTAGGGCTATGGGAGGAATCCTCTCTTCGGAGATTGGGCGGTCAAGGCTAGCTTCTGGTAAAAATGCGAGGCTGATAGAAGTTTTGAGAAGAAACTCTCTTCTCCTATTTTCTGAAATCTTTCTAAGTCTTTTTAGTATTTTCTTCTTCTCTGGACTTTAGGTGGCCGTCCGGCATGTGGCCGTCCGGCATGGAGCCGTCGTGGCTAGGATTCCCCGCTATTCCTACCCCGGTCAGGCCGTTTTATAGAGCTCATGGCTTTGCCCATTTCACGCCCTTCTATTGAGCAGATGTGGCTTTGACCATTCCCTGCCCTTTTATGGATTCATTCATTGTGCTGTCGTAACCTATTTATGCTGACATCACCTATACTATCCTCCATTTTGCCCTTACACGAACCGCAGCTGGTGTTCTTCTGCTGATGTCAACTAATCTACTAGTTTTCTGGTGATCTTATCAGTACTCATCAAACCCTCACAGGCAAGGCCAACTTTCCCAAGTAAAACAATTAGGTTATGTTCCAAACAATAACAATACCCCACGTATGCCATAATACATAAAACAGTAATTATCCTCAGAGACCTGTAAGTCACACCAGACCTGAATGGTGAGCCCATGTACCCTTAGTTAACAGTGTTATACTATCTCTAGACATAGAATAGTTTGCACCTGCCAACCGGGCTTACTAACATTGGATGCAGTACATGTACTTCTCGTATCATAAAGTGTTTCTTCATTTTATAAGATACTCCCGAGTGCTTCAGCATTGTAGCTAGCGCATTTTTTATAGTATGTATGGTTACGCAGTATGACGTACAGATGGGTATACAGTAAAACATACAGTGTTCATTGGTTATTGGTTATAGCTTCCCATATGGTTGCACAGTGTTATAGTAAAACCTACATGGATGCATGATCAGTGTATTACTTTTAAGTGCGCCTATAGTTATGATAAAACAATGCTTAGGTTTATATAGAATGTGATTAATAAAGAGTAACATCCCTTACGTCCCATGCCTTCTAACTTATATCTGGACACCGATGAATCAACATTACTTGACAGTGTGTGTGTGCCAAATAAAGACCTCGTAAATATGATTATAGACATGTGCACATAGAGGTTAATATGCACATACACTCTCTCACACACACACACACACACACACACACACACACACACACACAAAGATGTACTAAAAGGCGTGTAAAACTGAGTGGCAGAGTATTCTTAGGTTTATTTAGTTTTTTTAACATTATCAATGTATTTATACACAATTTTGGATTCTAATGAAAAATATAAAATATTTAGGCTTTTTTGTACTTTTGTATTGCACATATAAAACATTTGAAATGCAAATAGAGCATAGGTTCGATATTTAAAATAGGTTTAAATAGAGAGAGGTTTAAATATATGAATATGTATTGGATAGAGACATATTTAAATACATATACTTGTGATTTAATATTTAAAGACCATGGGGATAGCGATAACACAACTGATCTAGTATCTACAGTAATATTGGTTCCAGTTGTATCTAAATTTAGATTCGATTAAATCCAACTTGATTGTCGTTGCACAGAGTAAAACCACTGAGACAACAAAATGCAGTTAAGCATCTAACCAGAAGGTCAAAAAAGCAGTAAAGTGCAGAGTATGTACATGAACAGTATTGACAGTAGAACAGTGGTGATGAATATGTTGAGATATATACAGTAGAAGACTATGGACATGAGCAGCAGCAGTAGGTAGTGCAGCTATGGTGTGTGTGGTGTATGTAGTGCATGTGTGCGTACGTGTTGTATACAGAACAAGGTATGAGGTATGATACGAATACGGAGAATACATGGACAAGATATGTGCAGTATATACAGTGTTAAAAATATGAATACACTATAGGTGCGGTATGGACAGTAGTGTAAATATGAATACACTATAGGTGTGGTATGTACAGAAGGGACAGTAGTGTAAATATGAATACACTATTGGTAAGATATATCTCTATAGGAATGGTGCAGCCGCTGGTCAGAACAGAAACATAGGGACACAACAGAAGCACAAAACAGAAACATAACATCAAGCTCAGGAAACAGTTAACGCTGGCGTATCAGCTACCAGCTGGATTCAGGACCAGATCCAAGGTTGTTGCTAAGGTGATGATACTGAATGCTGCATTTATTTGAATGTTCTTCTAAGTATTGGCATCACTATAAAGATCCTCAGTACAATGCTGGTTGAAAGCGGTGGGACCGATTATTATTGTTATTAGTAGTAGAAGCAGTAGAAGCAGTAACAGTGGAAGTAGTAGCAGCAGTAGTAGTAGTAGTAGTAGTAGTAGTAGTAGTAGTAGTAGTAGTAGTAGTAGTAGCAGTAGCAGTAGCAATAATAATAATAGTAATAGTAATAGTAGTAGTAGAAGTAGTAGTAGTAGTCGTAGTCGTAGTCGTAGTCGTAATAGTAATAGTAATAGTAATAGTAATAGTAATAGTAGTAATAGTAGTAGTAGTAGTAGTAGCAGTAGTAGTAGTAGTAGCAGTAGCAATAGACAAAACTGAGGAACATCACTGTGTGATTGAAGGAATAAAACAATATTATATTATTGTTATATTATACAATTATATTATACAATTATATTGGCATTTTATGCCTGGATAAATCCCATTTCCTAATCTACAACAAAACCGTACAGTATCACAACATCTGCTTCTTCTGCTAATCTGTCCTTCTCCATCCTACTCCTCTCTCACTATCTTTCTCTTTCTCTCTCTATCTCTCTGTCCATGGCCATCTCTGCTCAATCTCTTGCTTGGGTTCTGGGTCACGTGACTTCCTTCTACTTGTATGTTTCTGCAATGTCTTTTTCATTGAGTGCATTTTTAATGCGGACCATGCTTCGAGATGTTCAAACTCTGCAAGGAATCTATGAATTATAGAAAATAAAGGGACAAGTTAAACCAAAGGGCTTCTTCTTCATAATGTCGAGATGTTCTACAGAGCAAAAAGAAGAAAAGCGTTTTTTACCTTGGCACCATATTCACATTGAATTAATACTACTGTATAGTCTCAGTGGCATATTACAATCTTGAGCTGTAACATATATAAGGTTTGACATAGTATTTACATTTAATTTCACACTTAAAAAAATTATGCATTTAGTCTGATATCATATAACACATGCCATATATTTGACTAAGAAGTCAAATCCATGGGAGTCTAAAATAATCGCAAAGACTAAGGCCTCTCTGTCATATTTATGACCATAAATATACTAATATTGGCACCTCATTATATGCCTCAATATAATCTCCTCTCCTGTCTTGTGCCATATGCTTTATCCGTGTGACCCACTGCCCCAATTGACTGTACACAATCATCACACTTCAGAGTCTGTGCGTGTATTCCACTGGACTGATCGCATTTGCGCCATGAGTAATAGTTACTCACCATGGGCACTGAGTACTGGGTGCTGGGTACTTGGTGCCGGGTACTGGGTTGGGGCCAGGGCATACCCAGCAATGACCTGTTGCTGACTGTGACTGTATGAGGAAGTAGGCAATAGTCTGAGATAGAATCATACACAGTGGAAAAACAGTGCAAAGTACATTGGATATTTATCCTATTGTGGTGCTGATGAGAGAGAGAGAGAGAGGGAAAGAGGGGGGGGGGAGAGATAGAGAAAGAGATGTGAGAGAGATCTTTCATTTTATGTATTTCATAGCAAATTCCTGCCTTTAATCAGGTAGCAGCTCAGGTAGCAAATCATGCACCCAAATAATAATCAAACAAATATTCCAGATAGTACCTTCACAGTCTGTCTACCACTTCTGTGCTGGTGGTCTCCTCTGGACAGGATGCACCCAATACCTATGGGATGGCGTCCATCAAGTGATCCAAAGTTCAAGCATACCATCTTGGTACTCCATGACTAACATTACTACAATTAATGTTGTTGTTCTTATTTATTTAATTGTGAGAAAGCACCACGATTGGTGGCTTGGAGAATGTGTGTGACATCATGTGAATCTCTCTAGCTTATAGCTCTGAGAAATGTACAGCGGTTACCTCACTATTTGCTAAATGACTGTACACCACTGCTGTTCTACATTATTAACCACAGTCTCTGGATGATACCGTCAAATGCATTAGTGTTTCACTCCCCCATGCCACACTGTTTGGTGTTTCGGTCATCTGGTTTTGTTTAGGTGTGCGTGTTTGTGTGTTGGTGCAATGCGCATGCTTGTGTGTGTGAGAGAGTGTCTCTGTACAGGCCTGTATAGGACTAGTATAATGACAGAGTATGTCTCTGTGAACAGGCCTGTGTCGGACCAGTATACGACAGAGTATGTCTCTGTGTACAGGCACATTTAGCACCAGTATAATGACAGAGTATGTTTCTGTGTTCAGGCGTGTGTAGGACCAGTATAATGACAGAGTATGTCTCTGTGGACAGACCTGTGCAGGACCAGTATAATGACAGAGTATGTCTCTGTGTCCTGGCCTGTGTACGACCAGTATAAGACCGATTATGTCTCTGTGTACAGACCTGTTTAGCACCAGTCTAATGACAGTATGTCTCTGTGTACAGGCTTGTGTAGGACCATTATAATACCAGAGTATGTCTCTGTGTACAGGCCTGTGTAGGACAGTATAATGACACAGAATGTCTCTGTGTACAGGCCTGTGTAGGACAGTATAATGACACAGAATGTCTGTGTACAGGCCTGTGTAGGACAGTATAATGTGCAGGATCATATATGGAGGCATGTTCCAAACGTGTCACTTCCATTTCAGTGCTTCATCTGTTTACACTTGGGGTGTGTGTGTGTGTGTGTGTGTGTGTGTGTGTGCGCGTGAGTGCGCGTGTATGTCTATATCCAAGCACCTCTAGTATATTCATTCCGATGGCTCAGATGCTAACAATCAACAACACAAATGAGAAAAAGTGGTTTTCTATGGTTCCCCATAGTTTCCGACTCACAGAATCCTTAGTGAATCTGTGTGTGTGTGGGGCTGTGTGATAAACGAATGTATCACAACTGACAAACAGATAAATCAACAAGTTAGTGATGGATGTTGATAGGTTTTTCTTTTGCAATTAATTCTGGTAACCCCTTATTTATAAGCCTACATGTGTCTCCGAGCCTCACGTGTTTCTGTGCATCTTGGTGGAGAACACATTGAAACAGCCTTAATGAAAAACTGTGTGAAATAGCAACGCATTAATTACAATGCTCTGTTGTGTCTAGACAGTTGTTAGTTACTAACCAGCCGATACATTTGTTGTAACTATGGCTATGTGGGGATGAATGACTCCAAATTGCCACCTACTGCCAAACTCAGCCCATCACTTTGCGATCCGAACTGAAATGATCTTTCACAAAATAACAGTTCACTATGTTGCTCCCAGATGCCTATGAAGCCTGCATCCCCTAAAAGTCAAGCAAATTTACTTGAGACATTACAGCAGAGTGGGTAGAGTCATTTACACAGAACCTAGCCGAAGCAGAATGAATTTAAACAGTTGTGGAATGTTAGCACTGTAGTACGACTAGAAGGAGCTTCAGATGGCAGGAAGAAGGAGAAACGCTGTGCTTTAGAGGATGAAAGATAAAGGAGGTGGCAGAGATTCAAAGAGGTGATGACTAGCTTATTTCTTCCGCACCCTGCAAAATGATTTGATTGGAAGTTGCTAAAAGATGCTGCTTAGTTAAAGCAAAGAAGATGCTATTTATTACATTTTAGTTGGGTTCTGAATATCATTGTATTTCAAGGCAATCCCATTTCACTGAGTTGCCCCTGGAAGGTCTTTCGTAAGGCATGTTTAGAGATGACTATGGTTGTATGGTAGACTATGGTATGCAAGAGAATGCAGCACTATGGTATAATTCAGAAGACAGCATTGTTTCCATACTGCATCAATGTACTGTATCATTATTATAGCCATTTGTTAGTTGATTCATAAAAAAGACATGAAAGAGTGTGAAAGAGAATCAGTGATTGAGAAAGAGAATGAAAGAGAGAGAGACACAGAGCGAACCATCGATATACACTTTCTCACAGACACACACACACACAGAACCTTATTGCACTTTTCACTGATAGGTTGCTGGCTGCCTGTGCTCCGATCACCATAACAACTGCCTAACCGATTCTCAAAAAAAAAGAGGAAAAAAAAGGAAAAGCCAAAGTGAATTTCCTTCGCTCAGTTTGACTCGGAGATGGTACAGAGTAGTCAGTGCTGGCTGGCAGAGCGCGTCCATGCGGTGTGTGTGTGTGTGTGAGCCGGTGGAGAGGGATGCTTTGGGATGGTTTCATATGATCAGCCACAGGGACGAGATGTAAACTCAAAAGTATCTGAGGTGTGACTTTTTCGGAGTGAGTGATTTATCTGCCGCTGCACATGGTGAGTCAATGAAAGCTGCTGCTGTTTTTTCCTCTGTTGCACAAAAAAGGATTCTGCTGGCCAATATCTGCATGATACTATAATGCTTGTGGAAGTTATGGTGGGGGGGATGCATGTATCTCGTTCTCATGAGTAGATGCATGTTGTGTAGTGGAAATCGTCACGTGTGTACACATGTATGTATAAGTGTCCATCTGCCTTCAGCTCTTGGGAGTGTTACGTAACAACCGAGGTTAATAGAAAAATGCACTAGTGTTGATTGCATTGCTGCCATCACTACTAGCTTCTCATTCTGCCACGCCAGTGCAAATAAATATAAATTAGGCTTTTAATTGATCGTTTCTGATCTGATATATGTTTCAAATCCACGGTAAGGCCAGATAATGAGCTTTGATTATCCTCTCATTTGTATTTTCTTCATGGTAGTGAGCTAGTTCACCATGGACCAACCACTAGGTAGTAGTGAGAGATAGTGTTTGATTGCAGCTAAACCTAGCTACAGGAGATGTCTTGAATAAGCTTTATCAGAGATCCAGAGTCATCTAATGCAATATTAGGAGAAAGAAAAGCTTTCTCGTGTCCTTTCTGCTTTCCGCTGGCTCCCATTCTCAGACGGGGATGATTAATACCTTTAATCATAAGTCATTGGAGAAATGAATTTCACGCCAGAGAAATGAATGAGGAGAGAGAATGAGCAAGATGGATATAAAGAAATAGATGGAGAGAGAGAGTGTGCTTTTGTTACTGACTGAGTGTGTGTGTGTGTGTGGTCATGGGAACAACCTTGAACCTTGCATGTCTCTCGAGACGCCGTGTGTATTGTGTGTGTAAAATATTTTGTCACCCTTGTAGAAGTGTTGCCCCCCGGCAATGTAAATTACTGCCACCTTGTCAGAAATCCCCATCGGCTTCAGAAAATGTTGTTTAGCTAAATTAGATCAATTGTCACAGGAAATGCTTGCACTCCGGCTATGCTGTACTTTCCGCATGTATTTCTGTCCAACCAATAACAGCCCAACTATCCCCTATGCCTGGGAACCAAGCATGGTCCCCATGCTTTGCTTGGGAGTGCAGAAACGTAAACCACACACACTGAGATGGAGAGAGGAGTAGCTTTCATCTCTAGAATCCATTATTAAACATCTAGTTCCTCTCTATTCTTACCTCATTCCTCTGTTACCCCCGTTCTCCCTCCCTCCCTCCCTCCCTCTCTCCCTCCCTCCTTCCCTCCCATCCTTCACTCAGGCCAACCTGAAGAAATGTATGGAGTACGTTCAGCAGAGGAGCACTGAGAAGCTCTCCAAGTTCCTGGAGAAGGGCCTGGACCCCAACTTCCACGATCCTGACACAGGAGGTGAGAAGGTTCATGCTTCTTCTTAATCTGTCAGTCTCTTTCTCTCTGTCCTACTTTGTCTATCTCTCTTTGGTCTCTCGCTCCCCTGTCTATTTTCCCCTCCTTCTGCTGTTATTTTTCTTCAATCAATCAATTCCTATCCCGTTCCACCACTCCACTCAATTCACCAGTCATATTGTCTTCTGTGTCTGTCTTCTGTGTCTTTTCCGTTCTAGCTCTCTCTCTCTGCTTCAGTCTGTCTTTGTATCTTGCTGTTATTTTTCTTAGTTTCAAAGCTGGCATGTATTTCATTCAACCTGTCAATAACTTTCTACCACGTTCTACTTTGTCATTTTCACCTGTTCCCAATGTCTCTCTCTCTCTCTCACTCTCTGGCTCTCTCTCTCTCTGTCTCTGTTCCCATGCTGTTACATAGCCGTGCCTGGCTCTCCGCTAAACCTCTCAGAGGCAGAGCTGATTCACTCTCTGGGATAATTCCTCAGGTTTATGCCAACGTTTGTGCAGCCGTTTGCTGTGAGGCTGCTGTTGGTTGACCTGTGTGCCCCCCTGACCGACGGCCCTGCGTATCTCCTGCGAATACAAATCAAAGTCTGTCCATGACAAACAGAAAACAATCACTCCAATAAAACAAGGTGTGCAGATACAACCTAAAAGTTGTCTCAGACGCACCAGCCTTTGGTGTTTCCAGTTTCTTTGTATTTTATTCCCGTCATTTCAATGCTCTTTCATTTTAACCTAACATTTTAACGTGATCAAACCTCTTCTTATTTACAAGAGAGACCTGGTCAAGACAGCATAAAACATGCAGTAACCAACATCCGTCACCACAGAAGAAAACATCATCTTTCACATTGAATCTGGCAGAGAAGTAGAAACACCTCAAAGGCTAGGCGGGTACAATGTCCTGCATCAGTTTCCACCACAGCTTTCACTAGTGACTCATATTCTGTCTCATCTTGTTTTGAAGGTCATTCCGCCAATGAACGGCCTGAAAACTGCAGGAATTTTCTTTGCCACACCTTTTCCTCACCTTAGGGACGGTCAAAACAATCATTCAACAACCACAGTTCGTCATTAAATATGCATTATTGTGTGTGTGTGTGTGTGTGTGTGTGTATATGTGTGTATGTGTGGCCTGTTGCAGAATGCCCCTTGACGCTGGCGTCCCAGCTGGAGGGCTGTGCAGAGCTCATCAAGGTGCTGAAGAGCGGGGGGGCTCATCTGGACTTCAGGACAAAAGATGGCATCACCGCCCTGCACCGGGCAGTGCGCACCAAGAACCACACAGCCCTCATTGTGAGTTCACGGCTCACACACGCACGCAGACACGCACGCTACACGGCGCCTGCTTGGAAACTCCCTTCTTAAAGCTTGAGCTAAGGCTTGATCACTCCTTGATCACTCTTCAGCTTCAGGAATACTAGTGGAAGAGCACAAGCAAAGGAGCGATGTGGAATTGAACCTTCACTTTTTTTTTTACATGTGGTGGCCATATGATGGCGTGATCAGCCGGAATATGTAAACTTGAGGGTTATTCATAAAATGTTCTGGGGCTTTTAGAGGCTTTATAGGCGTATGTCTAATGACGTAGTCAAATAATCGTTAAAACACTTCTTGTTATGACACTGATGTGTTGA
>JACYXH010000216.1:6330000-6347500 GCA_026745465.1 Lota lota | reverse complement strand
GCCCCAGCGTAGCACAGGATGCGGTGAGCGAGCTCTGATAACCGCCAACAATCCTGACATTATTTGTGTTCTGTCTCTCACCTGTCACACGGTCTCAGCCAGGGGAGAAAAGAAACAAGAGGCAGGAGCAATTACTGCAGAGTCGGAGCCTCTCTGTGAGTGTTTATCATTGGCGCCCGTGCCAGAAAGTAGTGGCTCAGGCGATACAGAGACAGATTAGGAGATGAGGAGGACAGTTTATAGCATTTGGTTATATTAAACAAATTATTCATAGCATTCAAATTGGGGGGTACCTCCCAAAGCAATCTCTATGCTAGAGAAATAATAACCAGTAGTCACAGAATGATTGTTTGTTCTCATATGTCATTAAGAATATTTCACTTACGTCCTTATATATCATTCAGAGTGTTTCACTTCTTTTGATGTTTTGTGGGTTCTTATGGAATAATATCAGGTTCACATCTGAGCACAAGCCTGCAGGAGGCTACTTAACTTAACTTAACACTTTATTGATGGATCTGTGGGCTACAAGAAATGAAGTCCCATGTGGGAGTTGCAATGAGAGTGGTATAGGATACAGCAAGAAAGCACTACATCCTCCCTTTTTAGGAAAGACAATATAGCAAACGTTTAATTTGACTATGCTTTCTTGAACATGGAAGTTCTGAAACTGAAATATCCGAGGAGCTTACTATGAACTCTGCATATGTTGATGTGGAACTAAGAATCATTAGGTATGTACATTTTGCATTAATCCAAATCACTGAACTGTGTCTTCTCTTTAAGAAATCAGAAATCTCAAGACTCACCTCACTTTTCCTGGGGTCACCATGAGAGGTGAAGGGTTAAAAGTATTTCAGTAACTTCAATCTGCAGACTGCAGTTACTGAAATAATTGTAACAGTTGACCTGAGCACTCGGGCAAAGTGTGAGTTTTATTCCCGCCATTCTCTATGGCAGGTATCTTTGTGATAGAGCGGATAAGTGACCAGATCTAGTGAACAGATATTGGAGCAGTTATGTTTTACAATGTTACAATTCGGGGTTCAAGTGCCGCTAGACTGTTGACGGCCATACCATGACCAGTCTCCCAGCGCATGTCTGACCAGGATGCTCTAGTGTCTGGACACTTTCTTTGCTTATTCTTGTAGAAATGAGGCACACGAAAAGAGCAGTCTGTACTGTAAGTCCTCTTCACTGGGTCTTGACGTGACTTTAGGGATGATCAAGCAACTTCTGACAACATGTTGTGAGCGGGGGGTCTTGAGGAACAGGATGTTTCAACTTTAATGATAGCTCTGTGGGGTACAGGAATGGTACAGTGGCAATGGATATATCACTACAACTTTTGACAATGCATGACATCATCGTTTATATGGTCAAAGGTTGTATTGCAAGACGGGATGTGCTTGTTTAAGTTGCATTTGCCAATGCAAAGTATTTTTGTGTGTCTGTTAACACAATGAAAATCCCTCAACTTAAACTCCTCAGATTCTCAAACCTCCGAACACAAATATCAAGCTCTTGATATTTATAGAATGTGTGTACCTTTTTGATGACATACCATGTCATTTATCATCAATTAATTGATGTCAACAATTTCAAATCAAATCATAATATAATGTCAATATTCCTCCTCTTTAATGTGCAGGCTTGTCGCCATGGCCACGTGCAGCACCTGGAACACCTGCTCTTTTATGGCGCTGACATGAGTTCCCAGAATGCCTCTGGAAACACGGCCCTGCACGTGTGTGCGCTCTATAACCAGGTATGACACAACCAAAAAGCTTTGTGTGTGTGTGTGTGTGTGTGTGTGTGTGTGTGTGTGTGTGTGCATGTGCTTGCTTGTGACGTATGTGTGTTCACGCATGTGGGTAAAGGGCTACAAAAGCAGATTGTTACTTATTATGTGGATGCACACATGGTTGTAAACATGCATATTCTATAAAGCAATGAAATGCCAGAGAAATGACTTGTAGTACTGCAATTAAAAGACACCTGCGTGTTTCTGAGTGGCGTTTTTCCGGAGGCACAGTGTTTTCTTGCCACTGGTTGGCTGGATTCAGTTAGCGTATGAATGTAATTGGAATGGGCTAGCAACCTACGATCAAGTACATTTACCTATTTCATAGTGATGCATAGTGGGTGGGCCTACGTGTGTGTGTGTCTGTGTGTGTTGCAGCATTCAACACATACTGGTTGAGGCCGTGCCATGGTGAATACTCCTGCAAAGGCAGCCCACACAGTATAACATAGATTTAACATGTAATATAATGACTCTGTTAACATGTGCAAGTTGAGCTCGGTCAAAGTTTGAAGTTTCCTGTACTTTCAGCTGCACGCTCATGCATTACCAGCTACATTATGAGTTTGTAATGACGTGCTGTTCTTTATTCATGTGTTCGGTAGTTATGGTAATCAGAGGAATCCAACTCAGGAACCAGAACACGGTGAAAAAAAGAAAGGGTATTCATGTTGGAGTTAGTCATGATTAGTCATTGATTCTGGCATTTTAGCATGTCTTGAATACAACAATGTTATTCATGCAGTTTCAGACTTGATAAAGACTCCATCTCTGAAGGGTGCTTTCCACCAACCTAATGTTTAAGTATTCTTTTGCAGCTAAATGCTTCCCCAATTTGGGAAGCATTTGGTTTGGACTGAAACGCATCCAACAGTAGTTAAGGCGCAGGCATGTGCAGTTTCCTGCTGTGCTCTTGGAACTTGGAGCGTGGCTTTGCACCTCTGTTGCTCCATGTTGGGAGTTTTACCTTGGCTATCTCCAGTCATGTAGAACCACCTGCATCCACATGCAGCAAGTCCTTGGAGAAAGTGTGTGTGTGTGTGTGTATGTGTGTGTGTGTGTGTGTGTGCATGTGCTTGTGCATGTGTGTGCGCGTATGCGCATCTGTATGTGTGTGTGTGTGTGTGTGCATGTGTGTGTGCATACATGCCTGTGTACTAAATGTCCTCTATATGTGTGTGTGTGTGTGCGTGTGTGTAGCTGTGTGTGTGCATGTGTGTGTGCATACATGCCTGTTTACTATGTGTCCTCTATGTGTGTGTGTGTGTGTTTGTGTGTGTGTGTGTGTGTGTGTGTGTGTGTATGTGTGTGTGTGCCTGAGTGTGTGTGCCTGCTCATGTGTGTCCCAGCAGGGCTTCTGTGAGCAGGGCATGAATGCGTAATCCCAGCTGTTTGGTAACATGTGCACATGAGCCAGGCCTTTCTATATGTAGTGTTTCAAACCCCTCAGGGGTGAGAAGTGGGCCAGTGATAGAGGGCTTGGTGGATTCAGCTAACAAGTTAACATTTCCTGTCAAACTTTGGCCACCCAGATGCAGCCAGAGATCCTCCCCTGATGGGCAGAGCCTTGCCACCTGTGTGCTCCCAGTGTTTAGAGAGTGTTTTCCCCCCCTGCCGGGCTCCTCATGGATCCCCCCAGACTGGGGTCTTAGCGGGGTCCTCGCTAGAACCGGGAACAGATAATTATGTTCAATGGCGGCAGCCAACCAGGAGAGAAAAAGAGCCGAAGTAGAAAGAATGAGGTGGGGAAGCTGTGAGTTTAGTGGCGCTCGATCGATACGCCCATCTGAGAGAGGCAAAGAGAGTGGGAGCCATGGAGGAGTCAGAGAGAGAGAAAGAGAGAGAGAGAGAGAGACAGAGGGAGCGAGTGATTTGAGCATGAGGGGGAAAGAGTGAAAAAGGAGAGAGAGGACTGCAGAAATGGAGAAGGAATTGTGAAAAGGAAAGATTGAGAAAGGGCAGAATGAGTGTGAAGACAACATCATTGAACAACGGGAGACGGCCCGATCCTCCAGTGGTGTGGAGGTTTCATTGTTCCGCACGTTTTCATGGCTGGAGGTATACTGGCTCAGGGAAAGCAGTCAATGACACCGGTATTTTCGCCAGACAACACCCAGGGGTGTGTGTGTGTGTGTGTGTGTGTAAACACTGTGAATAAAGACGACAGAGGTGGGTGGGGGGGAACAGAGTTGTAAATGAAAGGAGCGTTGAGACAAGCAGGCGGTATTACGTCTACATGATTGAAGTCTCCGTGCTGGAGTCCTCTCATTTACTCGCTCCAAACACGTTGTTAATGAGTCATTTCGTATAGGAACGGCACCTACAGCGTTTAAACAAGTCAGGATGCGGAGTGTCTGGGAGGCAGCGTCAGTTGAGTGGAATCATCCAGATGTCCACATCATATCACGATCACGCTCCCCCCCGTCCCCCGTCCCCCCGTCCCCCCCACCCACCACCCACCTACCCCCACCGTTCTCCAGAGATTATGTAGAGTGTCTTCCCATTCACACCCTAATGAGCTAAAGAATCCTCTTCACACTCGATCTGCATTTGGCCGTGAGAGGAGGAGCGAACCATCTGTCCCCCTCTTAAAGCATGACTGACCTGCGTTATCACGGCAGAGCACTGCCGCTTCTCCGCTCTGTGTGTGCAGTGCAGCGCTGGCTCTGTGCAGGAGAGGCCTCCCGGAATGGTTCTCCTCATAATGAATTCCTGTAGGAGCGCCGGGCGAGGGAAATCAAGACCGATGTCCCCTTGTCTTAATTGGAATCCCGGCATGCGTGACTGTGTGTGTGTGTGTGTGTGTGTGTGTGTGTGTGTGTGTGTATGTGTTTGTGAAATATTTTTTTGCCTGTTTTTTTTGGTTGCTACTCAATAAGCCACAAGCCAGATGTTACATCCCCCCCCCCCCCCCCCACACACCCATTGCTATTTTGCCAGACAAATACACTCACAAAAACAAATACACACACTGCCACACATGCACTGACTATCTGATCAGAGTGTGCTACTTGTGCCCTTACCCACACTTTGCCTTTGGTTGAACCTTTTGGCCAGTTTCTTTCCTTTCTTTTTATTGGTGCTTCCTTTTGTTCTTTCTTCCTGTCTTTTTTTCTTTCCTTCTTAATTAGCAATCAGCTAGGCTAGCTGTAGCGCTGTTGGTGTCCATCTTAAAGGGTCTTTAGCACAGGCAATCAGCAGAACGCGGGATCTGGGGTTTCCAGAGACCTGGTAAATGTACATGCCCTATGCATATTATGGTCTGGTTCTAGGGTGTCATGGATGGCTTGGCATATAACTTAATTCCCAATCATTCTTATTTACATTTGAGAGAAGCAAATCATTTTCACAGAGTGTATCCTTTCCACCAGTAGGTGGCCCTCAAGCCTTCACCCATGTATGAGAAACAAAAGCAATCCAGAAAACACAAGTCCACATCCCGTGTGCTCCAATCAGCATCGCCGAGGTGTGATTATAAATGCCTGTGACCGCGAGGCGAAGAGTCCCACCAGCCGTCTGTCTCCGAGTGATGAAGCACATGCTGGCCCTCTGTCAGACCGCACAGAAACTCATAAGCCTAGCTATCGGTCCCTGCAAGGCACCCTCTGCCAGCAGGAGTGTGTGTGTGTGTGTGTGTGTGTGTGTGTGTGTGTGTGTGTGTGTGTGTGTGTGTGTGTTTGCATGCGTGAGTGTGTGCTTGAATTCAGGCTTGTGTCTGGCTCTCAGCCCAAAGTCATCACCACAACAAGTCCAATGGTAGACCCTTTTAATAGGAATGATTCTCATTTGCATTAAATGGGGTTGAAGCTATGCTGTCAGTATCCCTCATACTTAAGGTCTACTCACAACTATCAATGAACAATGAGGGAATGATTAATTAACCATAATCACAACCTATAATGTCATCACGATCATTAGTGAACCATTCTTTTCATATTAATTTAATTGATGTGATGCTGAAAATAATAATGTAATAATATATAATGTGTTATTTATATAATAAATAACACATTACTTATCTGATTTAACAATATCTAAATACTCTTAAAGCCCCCTGAGGCAAATATTCTCTGATAAGAAAATATTAATTATCACATTTTTGCGACGGTCGGTAGGTGAGAGACCTTGAAAACAATGACTTGATAATGACAGATTGGATTGGCAGAAGTGGCAGCTCACGTCCAAACAGTGTTATTAATAACACCGCATAATAACAGGGTTATTATCTGCCAAAGTGTCTGACGTGACGATGTGGGTGTGATGATTTCAACAATGTGTCTGTTTTTAAGTAATTTAGTGTAGAAGGAAGTAGCTGGTGCACAGTACTTTGAGATGTTCTGTGTTACATTGAATGCCCTTAAGGGCCTTCTCTCCTGTCATACACACCATACACCTTTACACATCTTTCACATATCCTTACACACCATACACATATGCACACACACACACACACACACACACCCTTTCGATTATCTCCTGTCATACACCACACACATATATGCACGTGTGCATACACACACACGCATGTACACACACACACACACACACACACACACACACACACACACATACATACACACCCTTTAGATTCTATCCTGTCATACACGCACACACAAACGTACAGAAAAATACAGACTCACCTTTAGTTAAATATCGTCTTTTTTTCTTTAGCTCCAGTGGAGTTCACTGGTAATTAAAATATCCTTAGTCTATAGAGACCAATTAGCAGTTCGGAAATGGCACAAAAGGAGCCTCAGAAATCTGTGTGTCTGTGTGGGTATGTGCGGTTGTGCACGTGTCTGTGTGTGTGTGTGTGTGTGTGTGTGTGTGTGTGTGTGTGTGTGTGTGTGTGTGTGTGTGTGTGTGTGTGTGTGGAAAGAGCTTTATGTGCCTGTGTACATGCGTAGGTGTGTGTGTGTGTGTGTGTGTGTGTGTGTATAAGGCAAGTTTTATTTATATAGCACTTTTTAAAACACACAGTTACAAAACTACACACAAAAAAATTATAAATGAATAAATAAATAATGTTAAAATAAATTACAATATAAAACAGCACAATGAGAGACAGACCAAACTAAAACAAAAACATAACCAAGAGATAAGACAGGGATGGAGATCTATAGAAAGTCCATAAAGATGGATCTTTAGAAGTCGCTAAAAACAGTCCAAAGATTCAGCAAATCTGATAGTTTGGGGAAGATTGTTCCAGAAGGTCGAGGCTAAGAAAGCAATGGTGTGATCACCTGTTGTTTTGTGATGGAGGGAGGGATGATGTTTGTGTATGTGGGTGTGTGCGTGTTCATGTGTTTGTGTGTGTGGGCGTTCATGTGATTTTTGCATACCTGTTCAAATGTCTCTTCTCTCCTGTCTTCTGCCATTCAGGATAGCTGTGCACGAGTTCTCCTGTTCCGGGGGGCCAATAAAGAAATAAAAAACTACAATAGCCAGACTGCATTTCAGGTATGTACGGAATGAGGTCACAAGGTCTCCCTCTGCATCTGTCATGTTAAAATGGCTTTTTTTTTGTGATAAAACACTGTAATATTCCACCCTACTTTACACTGCCTTTTAATGGAAAACCCTGTGGGAGGTAGTCCCCAACATCTAATTATGTTATCTTATCCAAAGTTTTTTTTTAATGTTGTGCATTTAATTCAAGATGTGGACCAGGATCAATCAGTAGCCCTACTACGTAAGCCACTAGATCGCTTTTCATCTAAAATTAGTTGTGAAAGCACTTGTTTTTCCTTGAACACCTTTAAAACTTTGTTGCAGTTTGCAGTGTTGATGCACATGGTGGCATCTGGCTGTTTGTTCCTGTTTAGAAGTGCTCTGTCCTCTGGTTACCTTGGGCGCTGCTTGGGGATGTTATGGTGCACACATGTGGTTTGGGAAGCTTGTCCCTGTGTTGTGAGCAGCAGATGTGTGTTGCCGTTGCTTGCAGCCTTGCAGGCACAAAGGTCCTCCGTCAGGGTGTTGGTGGAGGGGCAGGTTGCCCTGGGCTGCCTTCTCCCGCTTCTGTGCTGCAGTGGCTGTTGATGGGGTTCATGGTTACCCGAGGTGGGTCCTTTGACTCCTCTGTTCGATCCGTCCCGTAAGTGATTGTGCTTGTGGGGTCGGTGTCTGGGCTAATCCCATGCGTCCATCAGCACCACCACCACCACAATGGGTGGTTCCTGCAGGTGAACCACCCACGGATCCTGCAGGTGTGGCCAGGGGCCGTGGCCAAGGCATCAGCACTAGGTGGGTTGGCCGTGTGTGGCTAACTGGAGGAGCTGCAGACACAGCTGCAAGAGATGAACATAAATAGCAGAGTTTATATCTTGACAGTTAGATGTGCTTTGTTCGCTCTGGCAGTGAAAAGTTAAAACGGCTATTACAGTTTCAGTTTTGTTTCAGTGTGTGTTTGATGTCATTGTTTCATCAAATAAACAGCTTTAATACTTTGAGCAAATCCTTTGTTCTCTCCCTTCCTCTCACTCCCGGTCGTAGTGATTAACCACTTGGTTGTAAAAGGGAGTCTGAATGGGGTGGTGTGTGGGTGCCTGTGGAGGACTTGGAGGGTGTCTTGGGGACTTCTTGCTGTCCATTCTTGGCCAGCTGTTTCCTGTATTGTGGGGGGTGGCTGTCATTGCGTATTGGGGACTTGGCAGGATTTTGGAGCCCTGGCAGTACTTGGAAACTGTTACTCTGTTTTCTGGCCATTTCTCTGGTGTTTTGTGTGCCTTGTGTGGGTTGTCGTTTGTGTTCCCGGGTGTTTAGGAATGTTTACGAATGTCCTTATCCTTATCCAGTACTGCGGTAGCTTCCAGTGAAGATTTTACTGCCACCACTCTGTCTTTTCATTAAACCTGTCTCTTATTTATTTGAAGTAATTTTTTGAACTGTTTCTTTTCTTAATTTAATTATGCAATTTGTTATATGTTAATAATTCACACACTTTACTAACCATTGTTTTAAATCTACACCATTTTAGATTCTGCCATGGGTACAATCCTGGCCAAGATGAAACTGGTTGTTTCATTTGTCATTGTAATGAGCTGATGTAGTGGACACTAATATACAATGTGGCACAAGATCAATGGTGTAGGCCCTTAAACCTTGCTAGCTCATCTAGACACGCCTCTAGTCCATTTCTAGCTGAAGCTCTCAGTGGTGGTTGCAGATCATTTGATCATGCTTGGCATCACGATGTGTTCTAAATACTGATAATAGTTGCATGAGGTTGATGAACTGATACTGTTTGATGTCCGATACTGTTTGTTTCTTCCTCACCGCTCCCCTCTCCTTCCTCTTCAGGTGGCCATTATCGCAGGGAATTTTGACCTCGCTGAAATCATCAAGATCCACAAAGCATCAGATGTTGGTGAGTTGAGGGCAGCAAAGTGTCCTATGAGTTTTGGTTCAGGTTAGGAGGCATGCATGCTGGTGACTGCATGCATGCATAATTAGGCATGATGAATTATTCGAGCATTTCTACTTCTACCTTTGCTTTAATTGCATTTGAATGTGTTTGTTTTTCATTAGTCTACACTTGTTTGACCTGCAAAGCACTTAGGTGCCTGTATTAAAGGGGCTTTATATAAAGTAGTTCCCATTGTGTAATGACTTGATACATGTGTAGATGATTTCAGTGATGAGAGAGAAACCTTCCATAGACACGCAGAGGAACCTTCCTCTTCTATAAACACACAGAGGAACTTTCCTCTTCCATAGACATGCAGAGGAACTTTCCTCTTCCATAGACACGCAGAGGAACTTTCTTCTTCTATAAACACACAGAGGAACTTTCCTCTTCCATAGACACGCAGAGGAACTTTCCTCTTCCATAGACACGCAGAGAAACATTCCTCTTCCATAGACACGCAGAGGAACCTTCCTCTTCCATAGACACGCAGAGAAACATTCCTCTTCCATAGACACGCAGAGGAACTTTCCTCTTCCTTAGACACACAGAGAAACATTCCTCTTCCATAGACACGCAGAGGAACTTTCCTCTTCCATAGACACGCAGAGGAACCTTCCTCTTCCATAGACACGCAGAGAAACATTCCTCTTCCATAGACACGCAGAGGAACTTTCCTCTTCCTTAGACACACAGAGAAACATTCCTCTTCCATAGACACGCAGAGGAACCTTCCTCTTCCATAGACACGCAGAGAAACATTCCTCTTCCATAGACACGCAGAGGAACTTTCCTCTTCCTTAGACACACAGAGAAACATTCCTCTTCCATAGACACGCAGAGGAACTTTCCTCTTCCATAGACACGCAGAGAAACATTCCTCTTCCATAGACACGCAGAGGAACTTTCCTCTTCCTTAGACACACAGAGAAACATTCCTCTTCCATAGACACGCAGAGGAACTTTCCTCTTCCATAGACACGCAGAGGAACTTTCCTCTTCCATAGACACGCAGAGGAACTTTCCTCTTCCATAGACACGCAGAGGAACTTTCCTTTTCCACAGACACACAGAGGAACTTTCCTCTTCCATAGACACGCAGAGGAACTTTCCTCTTCCATAGACACGCAGAGAAACTCTGCCATCTAACGTGCAAACTGTGTAATTCCCTTTTTGCAACATTTACATTTAACTTTCTACTGCGGCCCCCATAAAATGGAGGACTATATCGTCATGTCCTTACTTCCTACTTACTTCCTAGCTTATGTTATGTGTCGGTGTGTGTGTTATGTTATGTAAAATATTTCTGCTCTTATGGAGCCCCTTGAAATACATAATGTAGCATGTCAGATTTTGTTCATTGTCAACCGCCTGGATGTCAAAACCTAGATGCTGACCATTTCTTTAATCAATTTAATACTGAATATTGATTTGAGTTGAAAATAATAGACCACTGAGGTATGATGTTGATTTTCTACCTTCATAGGGAACGCAGGTTTATTAGCGGGAAAATAATAATAACCAAACTGCATCATGGCTTGTACCATGTACTAACCATGTAGGGGCATTCGAGTTTCACATGTATAAAGGAACAAAAGCAATTCACAAACTGAAAACCAAAACATGAATTATGTTTGCCCTATTTATTGTTCCCATCAAAATGTGTCATCTGTGCTGTCAGTTTGATACCTGTCGTCGTCGTCCCCCCCCCCCCCCCCCCCCCCAGTGCCTTTCAGGGAGACCCCCACCTTCGCCAACCGACGGCGGGCCATCGTGGGCCCACTTCCCTCACCACGCTCCCTGCTGCGCTCGGCCAGCGACAACAACCTGAATGGTGACCACGGCGATCACGGCATCAGCCAAGTCCCGAGGGAGATCTGCGGCCGCCACGGCCCCTCGCCCGTCCCCTCCCTGCGAAGCCTGCCTACCCTGGGCCAGAAGCACAGCAGCCTGGGAGAGGTGAGGGGGTGTGTGTGTGTCCGTGTGTCTGTGTGTCTGTGTGTGTCCGTGTGTGTGTGCATAAGATCCTGTGTGTGTGTGGGGGGGGGTATTCTGTGTGTGTGTGTGTGTACATGGAATCCTGTGTGTGTGTGTGTGTGTGTATGTGTGTTTGTGTACTTAGGATACTGTGTGTGTGTATAAGGGATTGTGTGTGTGTGTTTGTGTGTGTGGGATCCTGTGCGTGTTTGTGTGTGTGTACACGGAATCCTTTGTGTGTGTGTGTACATGGGAACCCTTAATGGTGTCTTTGTATGGATGGAATGAGTGCCTCAACCTGCCGCTGTCTCTCTCGCCCCCCCCCCCCCCAATCCAGAGCCGCCACGGGGAGGTCCCAGAGAGCAGCATCCAGAGCACTGGATCCTCTTGGTCATCCCACTCCCGCTCGCCCTCCCTGCACCACGCCCAGGACGAGGACCGGCCCGTCCCCCGGAGGTCCCACAGCCATGGCTACCCCCACGGGCACAGCCCCCGCGGCCGCCTCAGGTCAGTCTGCCTGAAGTCCCCATACATGATGGGAGATGTGCTGGGGTTCTGGGCATTCTCGTGTGGAAAGCATGTTCCTTTTGTGTTGGATGGAGGTTGGATGGAGGTGGATGTCGCGCAATTAAACACAATACAAGTTTGTTGAATAGCAGAGACATTTTGTAGTCGCCCCGTGGATCAGATAGTGAGGGTTGGCCTAGTTTGAGGAGGACTCGCAGGGTAGCGGCCGGTGCAGGCTGGTGGGATAATGAGTTAGTCACCAGGCAGTATGCTGCCTCTCTCCCCATCTGCTGCCCTGATAAACAAGCCATCCGTCAGCACAGAGCCCATTTATTTACTCCGGCATCCATCCCACTTACACAGGAGAATATCTTTCTCCATATTTGCCATCCGTACCACACATGTTGACAGCTTCTCAATCTGTATTGTCTCCTTCACCAATGTATTCCTGGGCAGGGTGGTGGTGGTGGTGGTGCTGGTGGTGGTCGTGGTGCTGGTGGTGGTGGTGGTGGGGGTGGTGGTGGTGGTGGTGGTGAGGCTGTAGGCTAGCGCGGGGCAACACCCTCATTGAAGACACCCCCTTTTTTGCTGAAAGCAATGTATTCAAACAAGTACACTTCCACTCTTGCACACTTTGATATCATTCAAAGCATAATTGGCAAATGGGAACAATTTAGCTTTATTTCACAGCTGGTGTCACTGTCGTAGTTTGACTTGACTGAAATCAGATGCTCTTGTATCCAGTGTTGGTGTGTGTGGGGGTGTGGGTGTGCATGTGTGTGTGTGTGTGTGTGTGTGTGTGTGTGTGTGTGTGTGTGTGTGTGTGTGTGTGTGTGTGTTCATAGGTAAGTGTGTGCAGGTGTCTGTGTGTGTGTGTGTGTGTGTGTGTGTGTGTTTGTGTGTGCAGATCAGAGATGGACAGATGGAAACAGGCCTCTGGGGCCAATTGAACACCAACAAGGTGTGTCTGTGTGTGGGACTTTGTTTTGAATGCTAAGGAGTGATGACAGACTGCAAACACATTCTGTAATTAGGGCTATGAAAAAAAGTAATTTGAATACAAAAGACCACACAGACCGAGGTGTCTGAACAAACCATGTCATTATGTAATTGAACTGTACGTAGGCTGCAACAAGCCATTATTTTCAGTGCCGTTTTTACCTATCGATTCTTCTTTTATCCGTAGACCAATTAATTATTTAGTCTTGGGTTCTTTAATCTTAAATAATAGCAAACAGCATTGGATTTTCTCATTTTGAAATGTCATCATTTGATACAAATGATGAAATAGAATTTCCAAAACTACATGCAGCCAATAGTTGGTCAATTTACATATTATTTAGTATTACTTTTTACTTTCCAAAGTGAGGTTAGACAGTGAGTACTGTGAATACCAATCCCAGAACTCTTTGGCTGGGAAAAACCCCAGCCTCCACACTAAGTATAATGCTCGACAAATTAGTCAATTCTGAATTGCTTATCAAAGAAAGAATTATGGTGCAGACTTTGATGAACCAACAGATTGTTTCAGCACTATCCTGTCCCGTTAGATGTGGTGTATAGTAAACTGATTCATAAATATGTGCGTGTGTGTGTGTGTGTGTGTGTGTGTGTGTATGTGAGCAGTTGGATGTCTGACAGGGGAATTGCATTATAGACATGACTACAGTCTCACGATCCTTTCCTAATACTTTCTGTCACTGCGCCCCATCCATCAAAGACTCTCTCTCTATAACTTACCTTTGCTCTATTCCTCACTCTGTTTTTCTCATTCACTTTTTCACTTACTGCCTACACACACACACACACACACACACACACACAGAGATATACCCATAGATATTCAGACAGGTACACACAGAAAGCACGGTGCAGAGAGAACAGTGAGCACCTGTGCACTTCATAACACTGTGCACGATTGACTGACTGTAAACAGGCTGTGAGCAGGCTGTTCCTGCTGTTATAGTGAATATGGCCTAATAGGATCAGCAGCAACCAACAATGCAATGCCATGGTTTTATCATGGTCGGCAGGTCCTTAATACATTCATTCAAACCACAAATCCACTGCCTACCCTCATATAACCCCCCCCACCCCTCCAACACATCATAGACCTCGTCTCCACCAATCACCATTCTTGTCTCTCTCTCCACCAATCACCCTCCTCGTATCTATCTCTCCACCAATCATCATCCTTGTCTCTGTCTCTCCATCTATCATCATCCTCGTGTCTATCGCTCTCGACCAATCATCCTCCTCATCTCTATCTCTCCACCAATCACTCTACTCGTCTCTATCTGTCCAGCAATCATCCTACTCGTCTCTATCTCTCCACCAATCAACCTCCTCGTCTCTATCTCTCTCGACCAATCATCCTCATCGTCTCTATCTCGCCACCAATCATCATCTTTGTCTCTATCTCTCCACTAATCATCCTCCTCACCTCTATCTCTCTCCACCAATCAGCCTCCTCATTCTATCTCTCTTGACCAATCATCCTCCTTGTCTCTATCTGGCTTGACCGATCATCGTCATCGGCTATCTCGCCACCAATCATCATCCTTGTCTCTATCTCTCCACCAATCATTCTCCTCGTCTTCATCTCTACCAATCAGTCTCCTCGTCTCTATCTCTCCACCAATCATCCTTCTCGTCTATCTCTCCACCAATCAACATCCTCGTCTCAATCTCTCTCGACCAATCATCCTCATCAACTCTATATCGCCACCAAACATAATCCTTGTCTCTATCTCTCCACCAATCATCCTCCTCGTCTCCATCTCTCCACCAATCAGTCTCCTCGTCTCCATCTCTCGACCAATCATCCTCCTCGTCTCTATCTCTCAGCCAATCACCCTCCTCATCTCTATCTCTCTCGACCAATCACCAAGATTGGGAAACAGATCTGGCTCTTTGTGGCGCATTGGGCACTTTGTTCAAAGGGACTGATCAGAAGAAGTTAAAACTAAAGTGTACCAGAGTTTGGTGGTTGGCAGGCAGTTATGACCTCATTGGGTCGTGGAGGTCTTCTGGTCCCTCTGTGTGACGTGCGTTGCCTCGAGACCAAGCGCTGCGTTGTGTATAAATAGAGGCAAACAGACAGATGGTGTCTGTGGACACGGCTGGACATTACACCTGAAGGAGACCAACCTTGTGTCCTGATATGACATTGTGCACAACTCTCCCTCTGTCTCTCTTTCTCTCTGTCTGTTTGTCTGCCTCTCTCTTTCTGTCTCTCTCTCTCTCTATTATCTCTGTCTGTCTGTCTGTCTGTCTGTCTGTCTGTCTGCCTCTCTCTTTCTCTGTGTTTCTCTCTCTCTCAATCTGTCTGTCTGTCTCTCTCTCACTTTTATCTCTGTCTGTCTCTCTGTCTCTCTGTCTCTCTTTCTGTCTTTTGTTTTGAAAAATAAAAGTTGTCCTTGTTTCCCCAACATCAAATACATCTTATTTAATTTGTATGGTCCATCAATAACACAGTAATGTGCTTTTGAGAAATAAATCTCCTCAGGTTTTTATAACCGGGTGAAGGTCCAAGATAATGAAATACTCATGTGAAGCTTGGCAGAAGTTGAAGCAGCACCATCCCGAGGCTTTAGTCCTGATCATTGTGTTAGGTATTCAAGCACTTTCTGATCAATGCAGGAGAGAGCACATTCCTAGATAGTGTAACAGAAAGAAGCAGGCACTTAAAGAGTTTGGTACTCCTCTTCAAACATTTTGAGTGTAATGACACCTAATTGAAACATGCTAAATGTTGTGTCCTCTGTGACACTTTTTATTTTTATGTTACTTTTGATGTCCAATCGCACTGGGTTAGAGCTGCAACGATCGGTCGATTAAGTGATTAGTGGATCAATTAAAAAAGAAAATGTATCAAATCAAGGGTTAGGGTCATTAATTGTTTAAGTCATTTATCAAGTATAATTACAAGCACGTGTTGCTTAATGTTGCAGTTCAATTCAAATATTTGGTTTATAGATCATTGTAAAGGGAAAAGTTTAGTTTTTCTTAGCTGCTTGTCAGATAAGTAGCACATTTAGGGCATTGCTTTGGATTCCGTTAACAATTTATGACATTCTATAGACTAAATGATTTAGCGAGAAAAATGATCGTTAGATTAATCGACTATGAAAATAGTCGTTACTTGCGGCCTTACACTGGGGCTCGTTCACCCTCAGATTTGGTGCCACAATGCTCAGCACACACTGGCTTTCACAGTGGAGAGGTGAGGAATGAACTTATCCATTAAGAGACCAGAGGATGATTAGGGGCCATGTATGTACCAGAGCCAGGATGGGAATTTGGCCAGTACACCAGAGTAAGACCCATACTCTTGCAATGAGTCTTTAGGGGGTTAGATAGATTAAAAAAAGTAATTAATGAATAGTGCACTTGGTTCCACACCAAATTTAGGTCCCACATGCATCACACGTGACCTACATTTTCAAATTTATCAAAAAGAACAGATGGAGTAAAAGTATTATAAGTGTAGTTTACGTGTAGTCATTTTTGTAACGTGCTTGTACTTACGATTCTTTTAATTGTAGGTGGGTATTTGTAGTTCCCGAAAAGATTTTTAAATCTGTGAATGAGTTAGTAAATCTCTAACATTTGAAAATTTATTTGAGAATAAATACATTAACAACTGCCCATTTGCACTATACACTGAACAAATACAGTAATGTTTGTGATTGTCCAATTTTTATTAGAATACATTTTGGGCCTGCTAAGCAATTAATTGATTACAATGCCACAAATCCGCTCCTGCGAGTGTCGATTCTGCAATTCCCTACAAATACTTTTGGCACAAATATGGTGCAAGGTTGTTGCAAAAAGATGCTGCAAGAAAGCTGCCAAAAAGCTATGGTAGAAATGAATGCTAGTGTAGTATGAGAAAACGAAATTAGTGTTGGAGGGATAGAGAAAGGATGAGAGAGAGAAGGAGAGAGAGAGAGAGAGAGAGAGAGAGAGAGAGAGAGCGAGAGAGAGAGAAAGAGAGAGAGAGAGAGTGAGTGAGAGATGGAGAGGGAGAGAGAGAAAGAGAGAGTGATGTGAGTGAGTCTGTGTTGTCTAGGCCTGTCTGTAGTGGATTCACATGAAACATGGACACAGAAGCACAGCATTGATCCCCAGGCATCATAATCTCATAATCACAGGAATACATCTGGCTGGAAAGCGTACCTCTCTTTCTTTTCTCTCTCGGGCACTCTTTATCTAGAATAATCTTCATGCAAAACGTGCACAAATATGACTTTGTTTGGTCAGCATTCTTTGACAAGTGAATTTATCGGAACATATTGTTATGCAAACGCTTGTTCAGCTTGTGAAACAGTGAACCTGACAGGATTGTTCTCCTAATGAAGAAATAGGGTTGCATAAACATTTTGGAGATAAGTAACTACTCCTCTTCACAATGTACATGTGTAAGTTGGATATAGACATATTTAAGGTGGACATAGAGATATGTTAGTTGGATACAGACATATGTAAGGTGGATGTAGACATTTGGATATAGACATATGTAAGGTGGATACAGACATATGTTAGTTGGATACAGACATAGCTAAGTTGGATATAGACAAATGTAAGGTGGATATAGACATATGTTAGTTGGATACAGACATATGTAAGTTGGATATAGAGATATGTAAGGTTGATATAGAGCACTCGTATTGTCATATCATTACACAGCAATAGCTCCAATCACAAATATCACTCCAATGACAAAATAATTATATGCAAAACATGGTACCTCAGTGATGATGTCATGGGCTTGCATACATAGTTGATTTGAAATATCAAAAGAA